>JAKCOZ010000615.1:0-111013 GCA_022605955.1 Rallus limicola | reverse complement strand
GCTGGAAAGAGGGAACATGCCTGGAAGCTCCTACGGTGCTTTTCTCGGGCCCTAGCAGACTGCAGTTCAAAACATGCTAAACGTCCAGCAATAACTCCCAAAGTAAAGAAGCTAGGCCTGAAAGGCATAGCTTGTCTGAAACCTCTTAACAGGACACACAAACAGACCCTGTCACTTTGGCTCTCAGCCTTTTCCTTTGCCTGGAAAGAGGGAACATGCCTGGAACCTCCTACGGTGCTTTTCTCGGCCCTAGCAGACTGCAGTTCAAAACATGCTAAACGTCCAGCAATAACTCCCAAAGTAAAGAAGCTAGGACTGAAAGGCATAGCTTGTCTGAAATCTCCTAACAGGACACACAAGCAGACCCTGTCACTTTGGCTCTCAGCCTTTTCCTTTGCCTGGAAAGAGGGAACATGCCTGGAAGCTCCTACGGTGCTTTTTCTCGGCCCTAGCAGACTGCAGTTCAAAACATGCTAAATGTCCAGCAATAACTCCCAAAGTAAAGAAGCTAGGACTGAAAGGCATAGCTTGTCTGAAACCTCCTAACAGGACACACAAGCAGACCCTGTCACTTTGGCTCTCAGCCTTTTCCTTTGCCTGGAAAGAGGGAACATGCCTGGAAGCTCCTACGGTGCTTTTCTCGGCCCTAGCAGACTGCAGTTCAAAACATGCTAAACGTCCAGCAATAACTCCCAAAGTAAAGAAGCTAGGACTGAAAGGCATAGCTTGTCTGAAACCTCCTAACAGGACACACAAGCAGACCCTGTCACTTTGGCTCTCAGCCTTTTCCTTTGCCTGGAAAGAGGGAACATGCCTGGAAGCTCCTACGGTGCTTTTCTCGGCCCTAGCAGACTGCAGTTCAAAACATGCTAAACGTCCAGCAATAACTCCCAAAGTAAAGAAGCTAGGCATGAAAGGCATAGCTTGTCTGAAACCTCCTAACAGGACACACAAGCAGACCCTGTCACTTTGGCTCTCAGCCTTTTCCTTTGCCTGGAAAGAGGGAACATGCCTGGAACCTCCTACGGTGCTTTTCTCGGCCCTAGCAGACTGCAGTTCAAAACATGCTAAACGTCCAGCAATAACTCCCAAAGTAAAGAAGCTAGGCATGAAAGGCATAGCTTGTCTGAAACCTCCTACCAGGACACACAAGCAGACCCCTGTCACTTTGGCTCTCAGCCTTTTCCTTTGCCTGGAAAGAGGGAACATGCCTGGAAGCTCCTACGGTGCTTTTCTCGGCCCTAGCAGACTGCAGTTCAAAACATGCTAAACGTCCAGCAATAACTCCCAAAGTAAAGAAGCTAGGCATGAAAGGCATAGCTTGTCTGAAACCTCCTAACAGGACACACAAGCAGACCCTGTCACTTTGGCTCTCAGCCTTTTCCTTTGCCTGGAAAGAGGGAACATGCCTGGAAGCTCCTACGGTGCTTTTCTCGGCCCTAGCAGACTGCAGTTCAAAACATGCTAAACGTCCAGCAATAACTCCCAAAGTAAAGAAGCTAGGACTGAAAGGCATAGCTTGTCTGAAACCTCTTAACAGGACACACAAACAGACCCTGTCACTTTGGCTCTCAGCCTTTTCCTTTGCCTGGAAAGAGGGAACATGCCTGGAAGCTCCTACGGTGCTTTACTCGGCCCCTAGCAGACTGCAGTTCAAAACATGCTAAACGTCCAGCAATAACTCCCAAAGTAAAGAAGCTAGGCATGAAAGGCATAGCTTGTCTGAAACCTCCTAACAGGACACACAAGCAGACCCTGTCACTTTGGCTCTCAGCCTTTTCCTTTGCCTGGAAAGAGGGAACATGCCTGGAAGCTCCTACGGTGCTTTCTCTCGGCCCTAGCAGACTGCAGTTCAAAACATGCTAAACGTCCAGCAATAACTCCCAAAGTAAAGAAGCTAGGACTGAAAGGCATAGCTTGTCTGAAACCTCCTAACAGGACACACAAGCAGACCCTGTCACTTTGGCTCTCAGCCTTTTCCTTTGCCTGGAAAGAGGGAACATGCCTGGAAGCTCCTACGGTGCTTTTCTCGGCCCTAGCAGACTGCAGTTCAAAACATGCTAAACGTCCAGCAATAACTCCCAAAGTAAAGAAGCTAGGCATGAAAGGCATAGCTTGTCTGAAACCTCTTAACAGGACACACAAACAGACCCTGTCACTTTGGCTCTCAGCCTTTTCCTTTGCCTGGAAAGAGGGAACATGCCTGGAAGCTCCTACGGTGCTTTTCTCGGCCCTAGCAGACTGCAGTTCAAAACATGCTAAACGTCCAGCAATAACTCCCAAAGTAAAGAAGCTAGGACTGAAAGGCATAGCTTGTCTGAAACCTCCTAACAGGACACACAAGCAGACCCTGTCACTTTGGCTCTCAGCCTTTTCCTTTGCCTGGAAAGAGGGAACATGCCTGGAAGCTCCTACGGTGCTTTTCTCGGCCCTAGCAGACTGCAGTTCAAAACATGCTAAACGTCCAGCAATAACTCCCAAAGTAAAGAAGCTAGGACTGAAAGGCATAGCTTGTCTGAAACCTCCTAACAGGACACACAAGCAGACCCTGTCACTTTGGCTCTCAGCCTTTTCCTTTGCCTGGAAAGAGGGAACATGCCTGGAAGCTCCTACGGTGCTTTTCTCGGCCCTAGCAGACTGCAGTTCAAAACATGCTAAACGTCCAGCAATAACTCCCAAAGTAAAGAAGCTAGGACTGAAAGGCATAGCTTGTCTGAAACCCTCCTAACAGAACACACAAGCAGACCCTGTCACTTTGGCTCTCAGCCTTTTCCTTTGCCTGGAAAGAGGGAACATGCCTGGAAGCTCCTACGGTGCTTTTCTCGGCCCTAGCAGACTGCAGTTCAAAACATGCTAAACGTCCAGCAATAACTCCCAAAGTAAAGAAGCTAGGACTGAAAGGCATAGCTTGTCTGAAACCTCCTAACAGGACACACAAGCAGACCCTGTCACTTTGGCTCTCAGCCTTTTCCTTTGCCTGGAAAGAGGGAACATGCCTGGAAGCTCCTACGGTGCTTTTCTCGGCCCTAGCAGACTGCAGTTCAAAACATGCTAAACGTCCAGCAATAACTCCCAAAGTAAAGAAGCTAGGCATGAAAGGCATAGCTTGTCTGAAACCTCCTAACAGGACACACAAGCAGACCCTGTCACTTTGGCTCTCAGCCTTTTCCTTTGCCTGGAAAGAGGGAACATGCCTGGAAGCTCCTACGGTGCTTTTCTCGGCCCTAGCAGGACTGCAGTTCAAAACATGCTAAACGTCCAGCAATAACTCCCAAAGTAAAGAAGCTAGGCCTGAAAGGCATAGCTTGTCTGAAACCTCTTAACAGGACACACAAACAGACCCTGTCACTTTGGCTCTCAGCCTTTTCCTTTGCCTGGAAAGAGGGAACATGCCTGGAACCTCCTACGGTGCTTTTCTCGGCCCTAGCAGACTGCAGTTCAAAACATGCTAAACGTCCAGCAATAACTCCCAAAGTAAAGAAGCTAGGACTGAAAGGCATAGCTTGTCTGAAATCTCCTAACAGGACACACAAGCAGACCCTGTCACTTTGGCTCTCAGCCTTTTCCTTTGCCTGGAAAGAGGGAACATGCCTGGAAGCTCCTACGGTGCTTTTCTCGGCCCTAGCAGACTGCAGTTCAAAACATGCTAAATGTCCAGCAATAACTCCCAAAGTAAAGAAGCTAGGACTGAAAGGCATAGCTTGTCTGAAACCTCCTAACAGGACACACAAGCAGACCCTGTCACTTTGGCTCTCAGCCTTTTCCTTTGCCTGGAAAGAGGGAACATGCCTGGAAGCTCCTACGGTGCTTTTCTCGGCCCTAGCAGACTGCAGTTCAAAACATGCTAAACGTCCAGCAATAACTCCCAAAGTAAAGAAGCTAGGACTGAAAGGCATAGCTTGTCTGAAACCTCCTAACAGGACACACAAGCAGACCCTGTCACTTTGGCTCTCAGCCTTTTCCTTTGCCTGGAAAGAGGGAACATGCCTGGAAGCTCCTACGGTGCTTTTCTCGGCCCTAGCAGACTGCAGTTCAAAACATGCTAAACGTCCAGCAATAACTCCCAAAGTAAAGAAGCTAGGCATGAAAGGCATAGCTTGTCTGAAACCTCCTAACAGGACACACAAGCAGACCCTGTCACTTTGGCTCTCAGCCTTTTCCTTTGCCTGGAAAGAGGGAACATGCCTGGAACCTCCTACGGTGCTTTTCTCGGCCCTAGCAGACTGCAGTTCAAAACATGCTAAACGTCCAGCAATAACTCCCAAAGTAAAGAAGCTAGGCATGAAAGGCATAGCTTGTCTGAAACCTCCTACCAGGACACACAAGCAGACCCTGTCACTTTGGCTCTCAGCCTTTTCCTTTGCCTGGAAAGAGGGAACATGCCTGGAAGCTCCTACGGTGCTTTTCTCGGCCCTAGCAGACTGCAGTTCAAAACATGCTAAACGTCCAGCAATAACTCCCAAAGTAAAGAAGCTAGGCATGAAAGGCATAGCTTGTCTGAAACCTCCTAACAGGACACACAAGCAGACCCTGTCACTTTGGCTCTCAGCCTTTTCCTTTGCCTGGAAAGAGGGAACATGCCTGGAAGCTCCTACGGTGCTTTTCTCGGCCCTAGCAGACTGCAGTTCAAAACATGCTAAACGTCCAGCAATAACTCCCAAAGTAAAGAAGCTAGGACTGAAAGGCATAGCTTGTCTGAAACCTCTTAACAGGACACACAAACAGACCCTGTCACTTTGGCTCTCAGCCTTTTCCTTTGCCTGGAAAGAGGGAACATGCCTGGAAGCTCCTACGGTGCTTTTCTCGGCCCTAGCAGACTGCAGTTCAAAACATGCTAAACGTCCAGCAATAACTCCCAAAGTAAAGAAGCTAGGCATGAAAGGCATAGCTTGTCTGAAACCTCCTAACAGGACACACAAGCAGACCCTGTCACTTTGGCTCTCAGCCTTTTCCTTTGCCTGGAAAGAGGGAACATGCCTGGAACCTCCTACGGTGCTTTTCTCGGCCCTAGCAGACTGCAGTTCAAAACATGCTAAACGTCCAGCAATAACTCCCAAAGTAAAGAAGCTAGGACTGAAAGGCATAGCTTGTCTGAAACCTCCTAACAGGACACACAAGCAGACCCTGTCACTTTGGCTCTCAGCCTTTTCCTTTGCCTGGAAAGAGGGAACATGCCTGGAACCTCCTACGGTGCTTTTCTCGGCCCTAGCAGACTGCAGTTCAAAACATGCTAAACGTCCAGCAATAACTCCCAAAGTAAAGAAGCTAGGACTGAAAGGCATAGCTTGTCTGAAACCTCCTAACAGGACACACAAGCAGACCCTGTCACTTTGGCTCTCAGCCTTTTCCTTTGCCTGGAAAGAGGGAACATGCCTGGAAGCTCCTACGGTGCTTTTCTCGGCCCTAGCAGACTGCAGTTCAAAACATGCTAAACGTCCAGCAATAACTCCCAAAGTAAAGAAGCTAGGACTGAAAGGCATAGCTTGTCTGAAACCTCCTAACAGGACACACAAGCAGACCCTGTCACTTTGGCTCTCAGCCTTTTCCTTTGCCTGGAAAGAGGGAACATGCCTGGAACCCCCTACGGTGCTTTTCTCGGCCCTAGCAGACTGCAGTTCAAAACATGCTAAACGTCCAGCAATAACTCCCAAAGTAAAGAAGCTAGGCATGAAAGGCATAGCTTGTCTGAAACCTCCTAACAGGACACACAAGCAGACCCTGTCACTTTGGCTCTCAGCCTTTTCCTTTGCCTGGAAAGAGGGAACATGCCTGGAAGCTCCTACGGTGCTTTTCTCGGCCCTAGCAGACTGCAGTTCAAAACATGCTAAACGTCCAGCAATAACTCCCAAAGTAAAGAAGCTAGGCATGAAAGGCATAGCTTGTCTGAAACCTCCTAACAGGACACACAAGCAGACCCTGTCACTTTGGCTCTCAGCCTTTTCCTTTGCCTGGAAAGAGGGAACATGCCTGGAAGCTCCTACGGTGCTTTTCTCGGCCCTAGCAGACTGCAGTTCAAAACATGCTAAACGTCCAGCAATAACTCTCAAAGTAAAGAAGCTAGGCATGAAAGGCATAGCTTGTCTGAAACCTCCTAACAGGACACACAAGCAGACCCTGTCACTTTGGCTCTCAGCCTTTTCCTTTGCCTGGAAAGAGGGAACATGCCTGGAAGCTCCTACGGTGCTTTTCTCGGCCCTAGCAGACTGCAGTTCAAAACATGCTAAACGTCCAGCAATAACTCCCAAAGTAAAGAAGCTAGGACTGAAAGGCATAGCTTGTCTGAAACCTCTTAACAGGACACACAAGCAGACCCTGTCACTTTGGCTCTCAGCCTTTTCCTTTGCCTGGAAAGAGGGAACATGCCTGGAAGCTCCTACGGTGCTTTTCTCGGCCCTAGCAGACTGCAGTTCAAAACATGCTAAACGTCCAGCAATAACTCCCAAAGTAAAGAAGCTAGGACTGAAAGGCATAGCTTGTCTGAAACCTCCTAACAGGACACACAAGCAGACCCTGTCACTTTGGCTCTCAGCCTTTTCCTTTGCCTGGAAAGAGGGAACATGCCTGGAACCTCCTACGGTGCTTTTCTCGGCCCTAGCAGACTGCAGTTCAAAACATGCTAAACGTCCAGCAATAACTCCCAAAGTAAAGAAGCTAGGACTGAAAGGCATAGCTTGTCTGAAACCTCCTAACAGGACACACAAGCAGACCCTGTCACTTTGGCTCTCAGCCTTTTCCTTTGCCTGGAAAGAGGGAACATGCCTGGAAGCTCCTACGGTGCTTTTCTCGGCCCTAGCAGACTGCAGTTCAACACATGCTAAACGTCCAGCAATAACTCCCAAAGTAAAGAAGCTAGGACTGAAAGGCATAGCTTGTCTGAAACCTCCTAACAGGACACACAAGCAGACCCTGTCACTTTGGCTCTCAGCCTTTTCCTTTGCCTGGAAAGAGGGAACATGCCTGGAACCTCCTACGGTGCTTTTCTCGGCCCTAGCAGACTGCAGTTCAAAACATGCTAAACGTCCAGCAATAACTCCCAAAGTAAAGAAGCTAGGCATGAAAGGCATAGCTTGTCTGAAACCTCCTAACAGGACACACAAACAGACCCTGTCACTTTGGCTCTCAGCCTTTTCCTTTGCCTGGAAAGAGGGAACATGCCTGGAAGCTCCTACGGTGCTTTTCTCGGCCCTAGCAGACTGCAGTTCAAAACATGCTAAACGTCCAGCAATAACTCCCAAAGTAAAGAAGCTAGGCATGAAAGGCATAGCTTGTCTGAAACCTCCTAACAGGACACACAAGCAGACCCTGTCACTTTGGCTCTCAGCCTTTTCCTTTGCCTGGAAAGAGGGAACATGCCTGGAAGCTCCTACGGTGCTTTTCTCGGCCCTAGCAGACTGCAGTTCAAAACATGCTAAACGTCCAGCAATAACTCCCAAAGTAAAGAAGCTAGGACTGAAAGGCATAGCTTGTCTGAAACCTCCTAACAGGACACACAAGCAGACCCTGTCACTTTGGCTCTCAGCCTTTTCCTTTGCCTGGAAAGAGGGAACATGCCTGGAACCTCCTACGGTGCTTTTCTCGGCCCTAGCAGACTGCAGTTTAAAACATGCTAAACGTCCAGCAATAACTCCCAAAGTAAAGAAGCTAGGCCTGAAAGGCATAGCTTGTCTGAAACCTCTTAACAGGACACACAAGCAGACCCTGTCACTTTGGCTCTCAGCCTTTTCCTTTGCCTGGAAAGAGGGAACATGCCTGGAAGCTCCTACGGTGCTTTTCTCGGCCCTAGCAGACTGCAGTTCAAAACATGCTAAACGTCCAGCAATAACTCCCAAAGTAAAGAAGCTAGGACTTCAAGGCATAGCTTGTCTGAAACCTCCTAACAGGACACACAAGCAGACCCTGTCACTTTGGCTCTCAGCCTTTTCCTTTGCCTGGAAAGAGGGAACATGCCTGGAACCTCCTACGGTGCTTTTCTCGGCCCTAGCAGACTGCAGTTCAAAACATGCTAAACGTCCAGCAATAACTCCCAAAGTAAAGAAGCTAGGACTGAAAGGCATAGCTTGTCTGAAACCTCCTAACAGGACACACAAGCAGACCCTGTCACTTTGGCTCTCAGCCTTTTCCTTTGCCTGGAAAGAGGGAACATGCCTGGAACCTCCTACGGTGCTTTTCTCGGCCCTAGCAGACTGCAGTTCAAAACATGCTAAACGTCCAGCAATAACTCCCAAAGTAAAGAAGCTAGGACTGAAAGGCATAGCTTGTCTGAAACCTCCTAACAGGACACACAAGCAGACCCTGTCACTTTGGCTCTCAGCCTTTTCCTTTGCCTGGAAAGAGGGAACATGCCTGGAACCTCCTACGGTGCTTTTCTCGGCCCTAGCAGACTGCAGTTCAAAACATGCTAAACGTCCAGCAATAACTCCCAAAGTAAAGAAGCTAGGACTGAAAGGCATAGCTTGTCTGAAACCTCTTAACAGGACACACAAACAGACCCTGTCACTTTGGCTCTCAGCCTTTTCCTTTGCCTGGAAAGAGGGAACATGCCTGGAAGCTCCTACGGTGCTTTTCTCGGCCCTAGCAGACTGCAGTTCAAAACATGCTAAACGTCCAGCAATAACTCCCAAAGTAAAGAAGCTAGGACTGAAAGGCATAGCTTGTCTGAAACCTCCTAACAGGACACACAAGCAGACCCTGTCACTTTGGCTCTCAGCCTTTTCCTTTGCCTGGAAAGAGGGAACATGCCTGGAAGCTCCTACGGTGCTTTTCTCGGCCCTAGCAGACTGCAGTTCAAAACATGCTAAACGTCCAGCAATAACTCCCAAAGTAAAGAAGCTAGGACTGAAAGGCATAGCTTGTCTGAAACCTCTTAACAGGACACACAAACAGACCCTGTCACTTTGGCTCTCAGCCTTTTCCTTTGCCTGGAAAGAGGGAACATGCCTGGAAGCTCCTACGGTGCTTTTCTCGGCCCTAGCAGACTGCAGTTCAAAACATGCTAAACGTCCAGCAATAACTCCCAAAGTAAAGAAGCTAGGCATGAAAGGCATAGCTTGTCTGAAACCTCCTAACAGGACACACAAGCAGACCCTGTCACTTTGGCTCTCAGCCTTTTCCTTTGCCTGGAAAGAGGGAACATGCCTGGAACCTCCTACGGTGCTTTTCTCGGCCCTAGCAGACTGCAGTTCAAAACATGCTAAACGTCCAGCAATAACTCCCAAAGTAAAGAAGCTAGGACTGAAAGGCATAGCTTGTCTGAAACCTCCTAACAGGACACACAAGCAGACCCTGTCACTTTGGCTCTCAGCCTTTTCCTTTGCCTGGAAAGAGGGAACATGCCTGGAAGCTCCTACGGTGCTTTTCTCGGCCCTAGCAGACTGCAGTTCAAAACATGCTAAACGTCCAGCAATAACTCCCAAAGTAAAGAAGCTAGGCATGAAAGGCATAGCTTGTCTGAAACCTCCTAACAGGACACACAAGCAGACCCTGTCACTTTGGCTCTCAGCCTTTTCCTTTGCCTGGAAAGAGGGAACATGCCTGGAAACTCCTACGGTGCTTTTCTCGGCCCTAGCAGACTGCAGTTCAAAACATGCTAAACGTCCAGCAATAACTCCCAAAGTAAAGAAGCTAGGACTGAAAGGCATAGCTTGTCTGAAACCTCTTAACAGGACACACAAGCAGACCCTGTCACTTTGGCTCTCAGCCTTTTCCTTTGCCTGGAAAGAGGGAACATGCCTGGAAGCTCCTACGGTGCTTTTCTCGGCCCTAGCAGACTGCAGTTCAAAACATGCTAAACGTCCAGCAATAACTCCCAAAGTAAAGAAGCTAGGACTGAAAGGCATAGCTTGTCTGAAACCTCCTAACAGGACACACAAGCAGACCCTGTCACTTTGGCTCTCAGCCTTTTCCTTTGCCTGGAAAGAGGGAACATGCCTGGAACCTCCTACGGTGCTTTTCTCGGCCCTAGCAGACTGCAGTTCAAAACATGCTAAACGTCCAGCAATAACTCCCAAAGTAAAGAAGCTAGGACTGAAAGGCATAGCTTGTCTGAAACCTCCTAACAGGACACACAAGCAGACCCTGTCACTTTGGCTCTCAGCCTTTTCCTTTGCCTGGAAAGAGGGAACATGCCTGGAAGCTCCTACGGTGCTTTTCTCGGCCCTAGCAGACTGCAGTTCAAAACATGCTAAACGTCCAGCAATAACTCCCAAAGTAAAGAAGCTAGGCATGAAAGGCATAGCTTGTCTGAAACCTCCTAACAGGACACACAAGCAGACCCTGTCACTTTGGCTCTCAGCCTTTTCCTTTGCCTGGAAAGAGGGAACATGCCTGGAACCCCCTACGGTGCTTTTCTCGGCCCTAGCAGACTGCAGTTCAAAACATGCTAAACGTCCAGCAATAACTCCCAAAGTAAAGAAGCTAGGCATGAAAGGCATAGCTTGTCTGAAACCTCCTAACAGGACACACAAGCAGACCCTGTCACTTTGGCTCTCAGCCTTTTCCTTTGCCTGGAAAGAGGGAACATGCCTGGAAGCTCCTACGGTGCTTTTCTCGGCCCTAGCAGACTGCAGTTCAAAACATGCTAAACGTCCAGCAATAACTCCCAAAGTAAAGAAGCTAGGCATGAAAGGCATAGCTTGTCTGAAACCTCCTAACAGGACACACAAGCAGACCCTGTCACTTTGGCTCTCAGCCTTTTCCTTTGCCTGGAAAGAGGGAACATGCCTGGAAGCTCCTACGGTGCTTTTCTCGGCCCTAGCAGACTGCAGTTCAAAACATGCTAAACGTCCAGCAATAACTCTCAAAGTAAAGAAGCTAGGCATGAAAGGCATAGCTTGTCTGAAACCTCCTAACAGGACACACAAGCAGACCCTGTCACTTTGGCTCTCAGCCTTTTCCTTTGCCTGGAAAGAGGGAACATGCCTGGAACCTCCTACGGTGCTTTTCTCGGCCCTAGCAGACTGCAGTTCAAAACATGCTAAACGTCCAGCAATAACTCCCAAAGTAAAGAAGCTAGGACTGAAAGGCATAGCTTGTCTGAAACCTCTTAACAGGACACACAAACAGACCCTGTCACTTTGGCTCTCAGCCTTTTCCTTTGCCTGGAAAGAGGGAACATGCCTGGAAGCTCCTACGGTGCTTTTCTCGGCCCTAGCAGACTGCAGTTCAAAACATGCTAAACGTCCAGCAATAACTCCCAAAGTAAAGAAGCTAGGACTGAAAGGCATAGCTTGTCTGAAACCTCCTAACAGGACACACAAGCAGACCCTGTCACTTTGGCTCTCAGCCTTTTCCTTTGCCTGGAAAGAGGGAACATGCCTGGAACCTCCTACGGTGCTTTTCTCGGCCCTAGCAGACTGCAGTTCAAAACATGCTAAACGTCCAGCAATAACTCCCAAAGGAAAGAAGCTAGGACTGAAAGGCATAGCTTGTCTGAAACCTCCTAACAGGACACACAAGCAGACCCTGTCACTTTGGCTCTCAGCCTTTTCCTTTGCCTGGAAAGAGGGAACATGCCTGGAAGCTCCTACGGTGCTTTTCTCGGCCCTAGCAGACTGCAGTTCAAAACATGCTAAACGTCCAGCAATAACTCCCAAAGTAAAGAAGCTAGGACTGAAAGGCATAGCTTGTCTGAAACCTCCTAACAGGACACACAAGCAGACCCTGTCACTTTGGCTCTCAGCCTTTTCCTTTGCCTGGAAAGAGGGAACATGCCTGGAAGCTCCTACGGTGCTTTTCTCGGCCCTAGCAGACTGCAGTTCAAAACATGCTAAACGTCCAGCAATAACTCCCAAAGTAAAGAAGCTAGGACTGAAAGGCATAGCTTGTCTGAAACCTCCTAACAGGACACACAAGCAGACCCTGTCACTTTGGCTCTCAGCCTTTTCCTTTGCCTGGAAAGAGGGAACATGCCTGGAAGCTCCTACGGTGCTTTTCTCGGCCCTAGCAGACTGCAGTTCAAAACATGCTAAACGTCCAGCAATAACTCCCAAAGTAAAGAAGCTAGGACTGAAAGGCATAGCTTGTCTGAAACCTCCTAACAGGACACACAAGCAGACCCTGTCACTTTGGCTCTCAGCCTTTTCCTTTGCCTGGAAAGAGGGAACATGCCTGGAAGCTCCTACGGTGCTTTTCTCGGCCCTAGCAGACTGCAGTTCAAAACATGCTAAACGTCCAGCAATAACTCCCAAAGTAAAGAAGCTAGGCATGAAAGGCATAGCTTGTCTGAAACCTCCTAACAGGACACACAAGCAGACCCTGTCACTTTGGCTCTCAGCCTTTTCCTTTGCCTGGAAAGAGGGAACATGCCTGGAAACTCCTACGGTGCTTTTCTCGGCCCTAGCAGACTGCAGTTCAAAACATGCTAAACGTCCAGCAATAACTCCCAAAGTAAAGAAGCTAGGACTGAAAGGCATAGCTTGTCTGAAACCTCCTAACAGGACACACAAGCAGACCCTGTCACTTTGGCTCTCAGCCTTTTCCTTTGCCTGGAAAGAGGGAACATGCCTGGAAGCTCCTACGGTGCTTTTCTCGGCCCTAGCAGACTGCAGTTCAAAACATGCTAAACGTCCAGCAATAACTCCCAAAGTAAAGAAGCTAGGACTGAAAGGCATAGCTTGTCTGAAACCTCCTAACAGGACACACAAGCAGACCCTGTCACTTTGGCTCTCAGCCTTTTCCTTTGCCTGGAAAGAGGGAACATGCCTGGAAGCTCCTACGGTGCTTTTCTCGGCCCTAGCAGACTGCAGTTCAAAACATGCTAAACGTCCAGCAATAACTCCCAAGGTAAAGAAGCTAGGCATGAAAGGCATAGCTTGTCTGAAACCTCCTAACAGGACACACAAGCAGACCCTGTCACTTTGGCTCTCAGCCTTTTCCTTTGCCTGGAAAGAGGGAACATGCCTGGAAGCTCCTACGGTGCTTTTCTCGGCCCTAGCAGACTGCAGTTCAAAACATGCTAAACGTCCAGCAATAACTCCCAAAGTAAAGAAGCTAGGACTGAAAGGCATAGCTTGTCTGAAACCTCCTAACAGGACACACAAGCAGACCCTGTCACTTTGGCTCTCAGCCTTTTCCTTTGCCTGGAAAGAGGGAACATGCCTGGAACCTCCTACGGTGCTTTTCTCGGCCCTAGCAGACTGCAGTTCAAAACATGCTAAACGTCCAGCAATAACTCCCAAAGTAAAGAAGCTAGGCCTGAAAGGCATAGCTTGTCTGAAACCTCTTAACAGGACACACAAGCAGACCCTGTCACTTTGGCTCTCAGCCTTTTCCTTTGCCTGGAAAGAGGGAACATGCCTGGAACCTCCTACGGTGCTTTTCTCGGCCCTAGCAGACTGCAGTTCAATACATACTAAACGTCCAGCAATAACTCCCAAAGTAAAGAAGCTAGGACTGAAAGGCATAGCTTGTCTGAAACCTCCTAACAGGACACACAAGCAGACCCTGTCACTTTGGCTCTCAGCCTTTTCCTTTGCCTGGAAAGAGGGAACATGCCTGGAACCTCCTACGGTGCTTTTCTCGGCCCTAGCAGACTGCAGTTCAAAACATGCTAAACGTCCAGCAATAACTCCCAAAGTAAAGAAGCTAGGCATGAAAGGCATAGCTTGTCTGAAACCTCCTAACAGGACACACAAGCAGACCCTGTCACTTTGGCTCTCAGCCTTTTCCTTTGCCTGGAAAGAGGGAACATGCCTGGAACCTCCTACGGTGCTTTTCTCGGCCCTAGCAGACTGCAGTTCAAAACATGCTAAACGTCCAGCAATAACTCCCAAAGTAAAGAAGCTAGGACTGAAAGGCATAGCTTGTCTGAAACCTCCTAACAGGACACACAAACAGACCCTGTCACTTTGGCTCTCAGCCTTTTCCTTTGCCTGGAAAGAGGGAACATGCCTGGAACCTCCTACGGTGCTTTTCTCGGCCCTAGCAGACTGCAGTTCAAAACATGCTAAACGTCCAGCAATAACTCCCAAAGTAAAGAAGCTAGGACTGAAAGGCATAGCTTGTCTGAAACCTCCTACCAGGACACACAAGCAGACCCTGTCACTTTGGCTCTCAGCCTTTTCCTTTGCCTGGAAAGAGGGAACATGCCTGGAAGCTCCTACAGTGCTTTTCTCGGCCCTAGCAGACTGCAGTTCAAAACATGCTAAACGTCCAGCAATAACTCCCAAAGTAAAGAAGCTAGGCATGAAAGGCATAGCTTGTCTGAAACCTCCTAACAGGACACACAAGCAGACCCTGTCACTTTGGCTCTCAGCCTTTTCCTTTGCCTGGAAAGAGGGAACATGCCTGGAACCTCCTACGGTGCTTTTCTCGGCCCTAGCAGACTGCAGTTCAAAACATGCTAAACGTCCAGCAATAACTCCCAAAGGAAAGAAGCTAGGACTGAAAGGCATAGCTTGTCTGAAACCTCTTAACAGGACACACAAGCAGACCCTGTCACTTTGGCTCTCAGCCTTTTCCTTTGCCTGGAAAGAGGGAACATACCTGGAAGCTCCTACGGTGCTTTTCTCGGCCCTAGCAGACTGCAGTTCAAAACATGCTAAACGTCCAGCAATAACTCCCAAAGTAAAGAAGCTAGGACTGAAAGGCATAGCTTGTCTGAAACCTCCTAACAGGACACACAAGCAGACCCTGTCACTTTGGCTCTCAGCCTTTTCCTTTGCCTGGAAAGAGGGAACATGCCTGGAACCTCCTACGGTGCTTTTCTCGGCCCTAGCAGACTGCAGTTCAAAACATGCTAAACGTCCAGCAATAACTCCCAAAGTAAAGAAGCTAGGACTGAAAGGCATAGCTTGTCTGAAACCTCCTAACAGGACACACAAGCAGACCCTGTCACTTTGGCTCTCAGCCTTTTCCTTTGCCTGGAAAGAGGGAACATGCCTGGAACCTCCTACGGTGCTTTTCTCGGCCCTAGCAGACTGCAGTTCAAAACATGCTAAACGTCCAGCAATAACTCCCAAAGTAAAGAAGCTAGGACTGAAAGGCATAGCTTGTCTGAAACCTCCTAACAGGACACACAAGCAGACCCTGTCACTTTGGCTCTCAGCCTTTTCCTTTGCCTGGAAAGAGGGAACATGCCTGGAAGCTCCTACGGTGCTTTTCTCGGCCCTAGCAGACTGCAGTTCAAAACATGCTAAACGTCCAGCAATAACTCCCAAAGTAAAGAAGCTAGGCATGAAAGGCATAGCTTGTCTGAAACCTCCTAACAGGACACACAAGCAGACCCTGTCACTTTGGCTCTCAGCCTTTTCCTTTGCCTGGAAAGAGGGAACATGCCTGGAAGCTCCTACGGTGCTTTTCTCGGCCCTAGCAGACTGCAGTTCAAAACATGCTAAACGTCCAGCAATAACTCCCAAAGTAAAGAAGCTAGGCATGAAAGGCATAGCTTGTCTGAAACCTCCTAACAGGACACACAAGCAGACCCTGTCACTTTGGCTCTCAGCCTTTTCCTTTGCCTGGAAAGAGGGAACATGCCTGGAACCTCCTACGGTGCTTTTCTCGGCCCTAGCAGACTGCAGTTCAAAACATGCTAAACGTCCAGCAATAACTCCCAAAGTAAAGAAGCTAGGACTGAAAGGCATAGCTTGTCTGAAACCTCCTAACAGGACACACAAGCAGACCCTGTCACTTTGGCTCTCAGCCTTTTCCTTTGCCTGGAAAGAGGGAACATGCCTGGAAGCTCCTACGGTGCTTTTCTCGGCCCTAGCAGACTGCAGTTCAAAACATGCTAAACGTCCAGCAATAACTCCCAAAGTAAAGAAGCTAGGACTGAAAGGCATAGCTTGTCTGAAACCTCCTAACAGGACACACAAGCAGACCCTGTCACTTTGGCTCTCAGCCTTTTCCTTTGCCTGGAAAGAGGGAACATGCCTGGAACCCCCTACGGTGCTTTTCTCGGCCCTAGCAGACTGCAGTTCAAAACATGCTAAACGTCCAGCAATAACTCCCAAAGTAAAGAAGCTAGGCATGAAAGGCATAGCTTGTCTGAAACCTCCTAACAGGACACACAAGCAGACCCTGTCACTTTGGCTCTCAGCCTTTTCCTTTGCCTGGAAAGAGGGAACATGCCTGGAACCTCCTACGGTGCTTTTCTCGGCCCTAGCAGACTGCAGTTCAAAACGTGCTAAACGTCCAGCAATAACTCCCAAAGTAAAGAAGCTAGGCATGAAAGGCATAGCTTGTCTGAAACCTCCTAACAGGACACACAAGCAGACCCTGTCACTTTGGCTCTCAGCCTTTTCCTTTGCCTGGAAAGAGGGAACATGCCTGGAAGCTCCTACGGTGCTTTTCTCGGCCCTAGCAGACTGCAGTTCAAAACATGCTAAACGTCCAGCAATAACTCCCAAAGTAAAGAAGCTAGGACTGAAAGGCATAGCTTGTCTGAAACCTCCTAACAGGACACACAAGCAGACCCTGTCACTTTGGCTCTCAGCCTTTTCCTTTGCCTGGAAAGAGGGAACATGCCTGGAAGCTCCTACGGTGCTTTTCTCGGCCCTAGCAGACTGCAGTTCAAAACATGCTAAACGTCCAGCAATAACTCCCAAAGTAAAGAAGCTAGGCATGAAAGGCATAGCTTGTCTGAAACCTCCTAACAGGACACACAAGCAGACCCTGTCACTTTGGCTCTCAGCCTTTTCCTTTGCCTGGAAAGAGGGAACATGCCTGGAAGCTCCTACGGTGCTTTTCTCGGCCCTAGCAGACTGCAGTTCAAAACATGCTAAACGTCCAGCAATAACTCCCAAAGTAAAGAAGCTAGGCATGAAAGGCTTAGCTTGTCTGAAACCTCCTAACAGGACACACAAGCAGACCCTGTCACTTTGGCTCTCAGCCTTTTCCTTTGCCTGGAAAGAGGGAACATGCCTGGAACCTCCTACGGTGCTTTTCTCGGCCCTAGCAGACTGCAGTTCAAAACATGCTAAACGTCCAGCAATAACTCCCAAAGTAAAGAAGCTAGGACTGAAAGGCATAGCTTGTCTGAAACCTCCTAACAGGACACACAAGCAGACCCTGTCACTTTGGCTCTCAGCCTTTTCCTTTGCCTGGAAAGAGGGAACATGCCTGGAAGCTCCTACGGTGCTTTTCTCGGCCCTAGCAGACTGCAGTTCAAAACATGCTAAACGTCCAGCAATAACTCCCAAAGTAAAGAAGCTAGGACTGAAAGGCATAGCTTGTCTGAAACCTCCTAACAGGACACACAAGCAGACCCTGTCACTTTGGCTCTCAGCCTTTTCCTTTGCCTGGAAAGAGGGAACATGCCTGGAACCCCCTACGGTGCTTTTCTCGGCCCTAGCAGACTGCAGTTCAAAACATGCTAAACGTCCAGCAATAACTCCCAAAGTAAAGAAGCTAGGCATGAAAGGCATAGCTTGTCTGAAACCTCCTAACAGGACACACAAGCAGACCCTGTCACTTTGGCTCTCAGCCTTTTCCTTTGCCTGGAAAGAGGGAACATCCCTGGAACATCCTACGGTGCTTTTCTCGGCCCTAGCAGACTGCAGTTCAAAACATGCTAAACGTCCAGCAATAACTCCCAAAGTAAAGAAGCTAGGCATGAAAGGCATAGCTTGTCTGAAACCTCCTAACAGGACACACAAGCAGACCCTGTCACTTTGGCTCTCAGCCTTTTCCTTTGCCTGGAAAGAGGGAACATGCCTGGAACCTCCTACGGTGCTTTTCTCGGCCCTAGCAGACTGCAGTTCAAAACATGCTAAACGTCCAGCAATAACTCCCAAAGTAAAGAAGCTAGGCATGAAAGGCATAGCTTGTCTGAAACCTCCTAACAGGACACACAAGCAGACCCTGTCACTTTGGCTCTCAGCCTTTTCCTTTGCCTGGAAAGAGGGAACATGCCTGGAACCTCCTACGGTGCTTTTCTCGGCCCTAGCAGACTGCAGTTCAAAACATGCTAAACGTCCAGCAATAACTCCCAAAGTAAAGAAGCTAGGACTGAAAGGCATAGCTTGTCTGAAACCTCCTAACAGGACACACAAGCAGACCCTGTCACTTTGGCTCTCAGCCTTTTCCTTTGCCTGGAAAGAGGGAACATGCCTGGAAGCTCCTACGGTGCTTTTCTCGGCCCTAGCAGACTGCAGTTCAAAACATGCTAAACGTCCAGCAATAACTCCCAAAGTAAAGAAGCTAGGCATGAAAGGCATAGCTTGTCTGAAACCTCCTAACAGGACACACAAGCAGACCCTGTCACTTTGGCTCTCAGCCTTTTCCTTTGCCTGGAAAGAGGGAACATGCCTGGAACCTCCTACGGTGCTTTTCTCGGCCCTAGCAGACTGCAGTTCAAAACATGCTAAACGTCCAGCAATAACTCCCAAAGTAAAGAAGCTAGGCATGAAAGGCATAGCTTGTCTGAAACCTCCTAACAGGACACACAAGCAGACCCTGTCACTTTGGCTCTCAGCCTTTTCCTTTGCCTGGAAAGAGGGAACATGCCTGGAACCTCCTACGGTGCTTTTCTCGGCCCTAGCAGACTGCAGTTCAAAACATGCTAAACGTCCAGCAATAACTCCCAAAGTAAAGAAGCTAGGACTGAAAGGCATAGCTTGTCTGAAACCTCCTACCAGGACACACAAGCAGACCCTGTCACTTTGGCTCTCAGCCTTTTCCTTTGCCTGGAAAGAGGGAACATGCCTGGAACCTCCTACGGTGCTTTTCTCGGCCCTAGCAGACTGCAGTTCAAAACATGCTAAACGTCCAGCAATAACTCCCAAAGTAAAGAAGCTAGGCATGAAAGGCATAGCTTGTCTGAAACCTCCTAACAGGACACACAAGCAGACCCTGTCACTTTGGCTCTCAGCCTTTTCCTTTGCCTGGAAAGAGGGAACATGCCTGGAACCTCCTACGGTGCTTTTCTCGGCCCTAGCAGACTGCAGTTCAAAACATGCTAAACGTCCAGCAATAACTCCCAAAGTAAAGAAGCTAGGACTGAAAGGCATAGCTTGTCTGAAACCTCCTAACAGGACACACAAGCAGACCCTGTCACTTTGGCTCTCAGCCTTTTCCTTTGCCTGGAAAGAGGGAACATGCCTGGAACCTCCTACGGTGCTTTTCTCGGCCCTAGCAGACTGCAGTTCAAAACATGCTAAACGTCCAGCAATAACTCCCAAAGTAAAGAAGCTAGGCATGAAAGGCATAGCTTGTCTGAAACCTCCTAACAGGACACACAAGCAGACCCTGTCACTTTGGCTCTCAGCCTTTTCCTTTGCCTGGAAAGAGGGAACATGCCTGGAAGCTCCTACGGTGCTTTTCTCGGCCCTAGCAGACTGCAGTTCAAAACATGCTAAACGTCCAGCAATAACTCCCAAAGTAAAGAAGCTAGGCATGAAAGGCATAGCTTGTCTGAAACCTCCTAACAGGACACACAAGCAGACCCTGTCACTTTGGCTCTCAGCCTTTTCCTTTGCCTGGAAAGAGGGAACATGCCTGGAAGCTCCTACGGTGCTTTTCTTGGCCCTAGCAGACTGCAGTTCAAAACATGCTAAACGTCCAGCAATAACTCCCAAAGTAAAGAAGCTAGGACTGAAAGGCATAGCTTGTCTGAAACCTCCTAACAGGACACACAAGCAGACCCTGTCACTTTGGCTCTCAGCCTTTTCCTTTGCCTGGAAAGAGGGAACATGCCTGGAAGCTCCTACGGTGCTTTTCTCGGCCCTAGCAGACTGCAGTTCAAAACATGCTAAACGTCCAGCAATAACTCCCAAAGTAAAGAAGCTAGGACTGAAAGGCATAGCTTGTCTGAAACCTCCTACCAGGACACACAAGCAGACCCTGTCACTTTGGCTCTCAGCCTTTTCCTTTGCCTGGAAAGAGGGAACATGCCTGGAAGCTCCTACGGTGCTTTTCTCGGCCCTAGCAGACTGCAGTTCAAAACATGCTAAACGTCCAGCAATAACTCCCAAAGTAAAGAAGCTAGGACTGAAAGGCATAGCTTGTCTGAAACCTCCTAACAGGACACACAAGCAGACCCTGTCACTTTGGCTCTCAGCCTTTTCCTTTGCCTGGAAAGAGGGAACATGCCTGGAAGCTCCTACGGTGCTTTTCTCGGCCCTAGCAGACTGCAGTTCAAAACATGCTAAACGTCCAGCAATAACTCCCAAGGTAAAGAAGCTAGGCATGAAAGGCATAGCTTGTCTGAAACCTCCTAACAGGACACACAAGCAGACCCTGTCACTTTGGCTCTCAGCCTTTTCCTTTGCCTGGAAAGAGGGAACATGCCTGGAACCTCCTACGGTGCTTTTCTCGGCCCTAGCAGACTGCAGTTCAAAACATGCTAAACGTCCAGCAATAACTCCCAAAGTAAAGAAGCTAGGACTGAAAGGCATAGCTTGTCTGAAACCTCCTAACAGGACACACAAGCAGACCCTGTCACTTTGGCTCTCAGCCTTTTCCTTTGCCTGGAAAGAGGGAACATGCCTGGAACCTCCTACGGTGCTTTTCTCGGCCCTAGCAGACTGCAGTTCAAAACATGCTAAACGTCCAGCAATAACTCCCAAAGTAAAGAAGCTAGGCCTGAAAGGCATAGCTTGTCTGAAACCTCTTAACAGGACACACAAGCAGACCCTGTCACTTTGGCTCTCAGCCTTTTCCTTTGCCTGGAAAGAGGGAACATGCCTGGAAGCTCCTACGGTGCTTTTCTCGGCCCTAGCAGACTGCAGTTCAATACATACTAAACGTCCAGCAATAACTCCCAAAGTAAAGAAGCTAGGACTGAAAGGCATAGCTTGTCTGAAACCTCCTAACAGGACACACAAGCAGACCCTGTCACTTTGGCTCTCAGCCTTTTCCTTTGCCTGGAAAGAGGGAACATGCCTGGAACCTCCTACGGTGCTTTTCTCGGCCCTAGCAGACTGCAGTTCAAAACATGCTAAACGTCCAGCAATAACTCCCAAAGTAAAGAAGCTAGGCATGAAAGGCATAGCTTGTCTGAAACCTCCTAACAGGACACACAAGCAGACCCTGTCACTTTGGCTCTCAGCCTTTTCCTTTGCCTGGAAAGAGGGAACATGCCTGGAACCTCCTACGGTGCTTTTCTCGGCCCTAGCAGACTGCAGTTCAAAACATGCTAAACGTCCAGCAATAACTCCCAAAGTAAAGAAGCTAGGACTGAAAGGCATAGCTTGTCTGAAACCTCCTAACAGGACACACAAACAGACCCTGTCACTTTGGCTCTCAGCCTTTTCCTTTGCCTGGAAAGAGGGAACATGCCTGGAACCTCCTACGGTGCTTTTCTCGGCCCTAGCAGACTGCAGTTCAAAACATGCTAAACGTCCAGCAATAACTCCCAAAGTAAAGAAGCTAGGACTGAAAGGCATAGCTTGTCTGAAACCTCCTACCAGGACACACAAGCAGACCCTGTCACTTTGGCTCTCAGCCTTTTCCTTTGCCTGGAAAGAGGGAACATGCCTGGAAGCTCCTACGGTGCTTTTCTCGGCCCTAGCAGACTGCAGTTCAAAACATGCTAAACGTCCAGCAATAACTCCCAAAGTAAAGAAGCTAGGCATGAAAGGCATAGCTTGTCTGAAACCTCCTAACAGGACACACAAGCAGACCCTGTCACTTTGGCTCTCAGCCTTTTCCTTTGCCTGGAAAGAGGGAACATGCCTGGAACCTCCTACGGTGCTTTTCTCGGCCCTAGCAGACTGCAGTTCAAAACATGCTAAACGTCCAGCAATAACTCCCAAAGGAAAGAAGCTAGGACTGAAAGGCATAGCTTGTCTGAAACCTCTTAACAGGACACACAAACAGACCCTGTCACTTTGGCTCTCAGCCTTTTCCTTTGCCTGGAAAGAGGGAACATACCTGGAAGCTCCTACGGTGCTTTTCTCGGCCCTAGCAGACTGCAGTTCAAAACATGCTAAACGTCCAGCAATAACTCCCAAAGTAAAGAAGCTAGGACTGAAAGGCATAGCTTGTCTGAAACCTCCTAACAGGACACACAAGCAGACCCTGTCACTTTGGCTCTCAGCCTTTTCCTTTGCCTGGAAAGAGGGAACATGCCTGGAACCTCCTACGGTGCTTTTCTCGGCCCTAGCAGACTGCAGTTCAAAACATGCTAAACGTCCAGCAATAACTCCCAAAGTAAAGAAGCTAGGACTGAAAGGCATAGCTTGTCTGAAACCTCCTAACAGGACACACAAGCAGACCCTGTCACTTTGGCTCTCAGCCTTTTCCTTTGCCTGGAAAGAGGGAACATGCCTGGAACCTCCTACGGTGCTTTTCTCGGCCCTAGCAGACTGCAGTTCAAAACATGCTAAACGTCCAGCAATAACTCCCAAAGTAAAGAAGCTAGGACTGAAAGGCATAGCTTGTCTGAAACCTCCTAACAGGACACACAAGCAGACCCTGTCACTTTGGCTCTCAGCCTTTTCCTTTGCCTGGAAAGAGGGAACATGCCTGGAAGCTCCTACGGTGCTTTTCTCGGCCCTAGCAGACTGCAGTTCAAAACATGCTAAACGTCCAGCAATAACTCCCAAAGTAAAGAAGCTAGGCATGAAAGGCATAGCTTGTCTGAAACCTCCTAACAGGACACACAAGCAGACCCTGTCACTTTGGCTCTCAGCCTTTTCCTTTGCCTGGAAAGAGGGAACATGCCTGGAACCTCCTACGGTGCTTTTCTCGGCCCTAGCAGACTGCAGTTCAAAACATGCTAAACGTCCAGCAATAACTCCCAAAGTAAAGAAGCTAGGCATGAAAGGCATAGCTTGTCTGAAACCTCCTAACAGGACACACAAGCAGACCCTGTCACTTTGGCTCTCAGCCTTTTCCTTTGCCTGGAAAGAGGGAACATGCCTGGAACCTCCTACGGTGCTTTTCTCGGCCCTAGCAGACTGCAGTTCAAAACATGCTAAACGTCCAGCAATAACTCCCAAAGTAAAGAAGCTAGGACTGAAAGGCATAGCTTGTCTGAAACCTCCTAACAGGACACACAAGCAGACCCTGTCACTTTGGCTCTCAGCCTTTTCCTTTGCCTGGAAAGAGGGAACATGCCTGGAACCTCCTACGGTGCTTTTCTCGGCCCTAGCAGACTGCAGTTCAAAACATGCTAAACGTCCAGCAATAACTCCCAAAGTAAAGAAGCTAGGACTGAAAGGCATAGCTTGTCTGAAACCTCCTAACAGGACACACAAGCAGACCCTGTCACTTTGGCTCTCAGCCTTTTCCTTTGCCTGGAAAGAGGGAACATGCCTGGAAGCTCCTACGGTGCTTTTCTCGGCCCTAGCAGACTGCAGTTCAAAACATGCTAAACGTCCAGCAATAACTCCCAAAGTAAAGAAGCTAGGCATGAAAGGCATAGCTTGTCTGAAACCTCCTAACAGGACACACAAGCAGACCCTGTCACTTTGGCTCTCAGCCTTTTCCTTTGCCTGGAAAGAGGGAACATGCCTGGAACCTCCTACGGTGCTTTTCTCGGCCCTAGCAGACTGCAGTTCAAAACATGCTAAACGTCCAGCAATAACTCCCAAAGTAAAGAAGCTAGGCATGAAAGGCATAGCTTGTCTGAAACCTCCTAACAGGACACACAAGCAGACCCTGTCACTTTGGCTCTCAGCCTTTTCCTTTGCCTGGAAAGAGGGAACATGCCTGGAACCTCCTACGGTGCTTTTCTCGGCCCTAGCAGACTGCAGTTCAAAACATGCTAAACGTCCAGCAATAACTCCCAAAGTAAAGAAGCTAGGACTGAAAGGCATAGCTTGTCTGAAACCTCCTAACAGGACACACAAGCAGACCCTGTCACTTTGGCTCTCAGCCTTTTCCTTTGCCTGGAAAGAGGGAACATGCCTGGAAGCTCCTACGGTGCTTTTCTCGGCCCTAGCAGACTGCAGTTCAAAACATGCTAAACGTCCAGCAATAACTCCCAAAGTAAAGAAGCTAGGCATGAAAGGCATAGCTTGTCTGAAACCTCCTAACAGGACACACAAGCAGACCCTGTCACTTTGGCTCTCAGCCTTTTCCTTTGCCTGGAAAGAGGGAACATGCCTGGAACCCCCTACGGTGCTTTTCTCGGCCCTAGCAGACTGCAGTTCAAAACATGCTAAACGTCCAGCAATAACTCCCAAAGTAAAGAAGCTAGGCATGAAAGGCATAGCTTGTCTGAAACCTCCTAACAGGACACACAAGCAGACCCTGTCACTTTGGCTCTCAGCCTTTTCCTTTGCCTGGAAAGAGGGAACATGCCTGGAAGCTCCTACGGTGCTTTTCTCGGCCCTAGCAGACTGCAGTTCAAAACATGCTAAACGTCCAGCAATAACTCCCAAAGTAAAGAAGCTAGGCATGAAAGGCATAGCTTGTCTGAAACCTCCTAACAGGACACACAAGCAGACCCTGTCACTTTGGCTCTCAGCCTTTTCCTTTGCCTGGAAAGAGGGAACATGCCTGGAACCTCCTACGGTGCTTTTCTCGGCCCTAGCAGACTGCAGTTCAAAACATGCTAAACGTCCAGCAATAACTCCCAAAGTAAAGAAGCTAGGCATGAAAGGCATAGCTTGTCTGAAACCTCCTAACAGGACACACAAGCAGACCCTGTCACTTTGGCTCTCAGCCTTTTCCTTTGCCTGGAAAGAGGGAACATGCCTGGAACCTCCTACGGTGCTTTTCTCGGCCCTAGCAGACTGCAGTTCAAAACATGCTAAACGTCCAGCAATAACTCCCAAAGTAAAGAAGCTAGGACTGAAAGGCATAGCTTGTCTGAAACCTCCTAACAGGACACACAAGCAGACCCTGTCACTTTGGCTCTCAGCCTTTTCCTTTGCCTGGAAAGAGGGAACATGCCTGGAAGCTCCTACGGTGCTTTTCTCGGCCCTAGCAGACTGCAGTTCAAAACATGCTAAACGTCCAGCAATAACTCCCAAAGTAAAGAAGCTAGGCATGAAAGGCATAGCTTGTCTGAAACCTCCTAACAGGACACACAAGCAGACCCTGTCACTTTGGCTCTCAGCCTTTTCCTTTGCCTGGAAAGAGGGAACATGCCTGGAACCTCCTACGGTGCTTTTCTCGGCCCTAGCAGACTGCAGTTCAAAACATGCTAAACGTCCAGCAATAACTCCCAAAGTAAAGAAGCTAGGCATGAAAGGCATAGCTTGTCTGAAACCTCCTAACAGGACACACAAGCAGACCCTGTCACTTTGGCTCTCAGCCTTTTCCTTTGCCTGGAAAGAGGGAACATGCCTGGAACCTCCTACGGTGCTTTTCTCGGCCCTAGCAGACTGCAGTTCAAAACATGCTAAACGTCCAGCAATAACTCCCAAAGTAAAGAAGCTAGGCCTGAAAGGCATAGCTTGTCTGAAACCTCTTAACAGGACACACAAACAGACCCTGTCACTTTGGCTCTCAGCCTTTTCCTTTGCCTGGAAAGAGGGAACATGCCTGGAAGCTCCTACGGTGCTTTTCTCGGCCCTAGCAGACTGCAGTTCAAAACATGCTAAACGTCCAGCAATAACTCCCAAAGTAAAGAAGCTAGGACTGAAAGGCATAGCTTGTCTGAAACCTCCTAACAGGACACACAAGCAGACCCTGTCACTTTGGCTCTCAGCCTTTTCCTTTGCCTGGAAAGAGGGAACATGCCTGGAACCTCCTACGGTGCTTTTCTCGGCCCTAGCAGACTGCAGTTCAAAACATGCTAAACGTCCAGCAATAACTCCCAAAGTAAAGAAGCTAGGACTGAAAGGCATAGCTTGTCTGAAACCTCCTAACAGGACACACAAGCAGACCCTGTCACTTTGGCTCTCAGCCTTTTCCTTTGCCTGGAAAGAGGGAACATGCCTGGAACCTCCTACGGTGCTTTTCTCGGCCCTAGCAGACTGCAGTTCAAAACATGCTAAACGTCCAGCAATAACTCCCAAAGTAAAGAAGCTAGGACTGAAAGGCATAGCTTGTCTGAAACCTCCTAACAGGACACACAAGCAGACCCTGTCACTTTGGCTCTCAGCCTTTTCCTTTGCCTGGAAAGAGGGAACATGCCTGGAAGCTCCTACGGTGCTTTTCTCGGCCCTAGCAGACTGCAGTTCAAAACATGCTAAACGTCCAGCAATAACTCCCAAAGTAAAGAAGCTAGGACTGAAAGGCATAGCTTGTCTGAAACCTCCTAACAGGACACACAAGCAGACCCTGTCACTTTGGCTCTCAGCCTTTTCCTTTGCCTGGAAAGAGGGAACATGCCTGGAACCTCCTACGGTGCTTTTCTCGGCCCTAGCAGACTGCAGTTCAAAACATGCTAAACGTCCAGCAATAACTCCCAAAGTAAAGAAGCTAGGCATGAAAGGCATAGCTTGTCTGAAACCTCCTAACAGGACACACAAGCAGACCCTGTCACTTTGGCTCTCAGCCTTTTCCTTTGCCTGGAAAGAGGGAACATGCCTGGAAGCTCCTACGGTGCTTTTCTCGGCCCTAGCAGACTGCAGTTCAAAACATGCTAAACGTCCAGCAATAACTCCCAAAGTAAAGAAGCTAGGCATGAAAGGCATAGCTTGTCTGAAACCTCCTAACAGGACACACAAGCAGACCCTGTCACTTTGGCTCTCAGCCTTTTCCTTTGCCTGGAAAGAGGGAACATGCCTGGAAGCTCCTACGGTGCTTTTCTTGGCCCTAGCAGACTGCAGTTCAAAACATGCTAAACGTCCAGCAATAACTCCCAAAGTAAAGAAGCTAGGCCTGAAAGGCATAGCTTGTCTGAAACCTCCTACCAGGACACACAAGCAGACCCTGTCACTTTGGCTCTCAGCCTTTTCCTTTGCCTGGAAAGAGGGAACATGCCTGGAACCTCCTACGGTGCTTTTCTCGGCCCTAGCAGACTGCAGTTCAAAACATGCTAAACGTCCAGCAATAACTCCCAAAGTAAAGAAGCTAGGACTGAAAGGCATAGCTTGTCTGAAACCTCCTAACAGGACACACAAGCAGACCCTGTCACTTTGGCTCTCAGCCTTTTCCTTTGCCTGGAAAGAGGGAACATGCCTGGAAGCTCCTACGGTGCTTTTCTCGGCCCTAGCAGACTGCAGTTCAAAACATGCTAAACGTCCAGCAATAACTCCCAAAGTAAAGAAGCTAGGACTGAAAGGCATAGCTTGTCTGAAACCTCCTAACAGGACACACAAGCAGACCCTGTCACTTTGGCTCTCAGCCTTTTCCTTTGCCTGGAAAGAGGGAACATGCCTGGAACCTCCTACGGTGCTTTTCTCGGCCCTAGCAGACTGCAGTTCAAAACATGCTAAACGTCCAGCAATAACTCCCAAAGTAAAGAAGCTAGGCATGAAAGGCATAGCTTGTCTGAAACCTCCTAACAGGACACACAAGCAGACCCTGTCACTTTGGCTCTCAGCCTTTTCCTTTGCCTGGAAAGAGGGAACATGCCTGGAAGCTCCTACGGTGCTTTTCTCGGCCCTAGCAGACTGCAGTTCAAAACATGCTAAACGTCCAGCAATAACTCCCAAAGTAAAGAAGCTAGGCATGAAAGGCATAGCTTGTCTGAAACCTCCTAACAGGACACACAAGCAGACCCTGTCACTTTGGCTCTCAGCCTTTTCCTTTGCCTGGAAAGAGGGAACATGCCTGGAACCTCCTACGGTGCTTTTCTTGGCCCTAGCAGACTGCAGTTCAAAACATGCTAAACGTCCAGCAATAACTCCCAAAGTAAAGAAGCTAGGCATGAAAGGCATAGCTTGTCTGAAACCTCCTAACAGGACACACAAGCAGACCCTGTCACTTTGGCTCTCAGCCTTTTCCTTTGCCTGGAAAGAGGGAACATGCCTGGAAGCTCCTACGGTGCTTTTCTCGGCCCTAGCAGACTGCAGTTCAAAACATGCTAAACGTCCAGCAATAACTCCCAAAGTAAAGAAGCTAGGACTGAAAGGCATAGCTTGTCTGAAACCTCTTAACAGGACACACAAACAGACCCTGTCACTTTGGCTCTCAGCCTTTTCCTTTGCCTGGAAAGAGGGAACATGCCTGGAAGCTCCTACGGTGCTTTTCTCGGCCCTAGCAGACTGCAGTTCAAAACATGCTAAACGTCCAGCAATAACTCCCAAAGTAAAGAAGCTAGGACTGAAAGGCATAGCTTGTCTGAAACCTCCTAACAGGACACACAAGCAGACCCTGTCACTTTGGCTCTCAGCCTTTTCCTTTGCCTGGAAAGAGGGAACATGCCTGGAAGCTCCTACGGTGCTTTTCTCGGCCCTAGCAGACTGCAGTTCAAAACATGCTAAACGTCCAGCAATAACTCCCAAAGTAAAGAAGCTAGGACTGAAAGGCATAGCTTGTCTGAAACCTCCTAACAGGACACACAAGCAGACCCTGTCACTTTGGCTCTCAGCCTTTTCCTTTGCCTGGAAAGAGAGAACATGCCTGGAAGCTCCTACGGTGCTTTTCTCGGCCCTAGCAGACTGCAGTTCAAAACATGCTAAACGTCCAGCAATAACTCCCAAAGTAAAGAAGCTAGGACTGAAAGGCATAGCTTGTCTGAAACCTCCTAACAGGACACACAAGCAGACCCTGTCACTTTGGCTCTCAGCCTTTTCCTTTGCCTGGAAAGAGGGAACATGCCTGGAAGCTCCTACGGTGCTTTTCTCGGCCCTAGCAGACTGCAGTTCAAAACATGCTAAACGTCCAGCAATAACTCCCAAAGTAAAGAAGCTAGGACTGAAAGGCATAGCTTGTCTGAAACCTCTTAACAGGACACACAAACAGACCCTGTCACTTTGGCTCTCAGCCTTTTCCTTTGCCTGGAAAGAGGGAACATGCCTGGAAGCTCCTACGGTGCTTTTCTCGGCCCTAGCAGACTGCAGTTCAAAACATGCTAAACGTCCAGCAATAACTCCCAAAGTAAAGAAGCTAGGACTGAAAGGCATAGCTTGTCTGAAACCTCCTAACAGGACACACAAGCAGACCCTGTCACTTTGGCTCTCAGCCTTTTCCTTTGCCTGGAAAGAGGGAACATGCCTGGAACCTCCTACGGTGCTTTTCTCGGCCCTAGCAGACTGCAGTTCAAAACATGCTAAACGTCCAGCAATAACTCCCAAAGTAAAGAAGCTAGGCATGAAAGGCATAGCTTGTCTGAAACCTCCTAACAGGACACACAAGCAGACCCTGTCACTTTGGCTCTCAGCCTTTTCCTTTGCCTGGAAAGAGGGAACATGCCTGGAACCTCCTACGGTGCTTTTCTCGGCCCTAGCAGACTGCAGTTCAAAACATGCTAAACGTCCAGCAATAACTCCCAAAGTAAAGAAGCTAGGCATGAAAGGCATAGCTTGTCTGAAACCTCCTAACAGGACACACAAGCAGACCCTGTCACTTTGGCTCTCAGCCTTTTCCTTTGCCTGGAAAGAGGGAACATGCCTGGAACCTCCTACGGTGCTTTTCTCGGCCCTAGCAGACTGCAGTTCAAAACATGCTAAACGTCCAGCAATAACTCCCAAAGTAAAGAAGCTAGGACTGAAAGGCATAGCTTGTCTGAAACCTCCTAACAGGACACACAAGCAGACCCTGTCACTTTGGCTCTCAGCCTTTTCCTTTGCCTGGAAAGAGGGAACATGCCTGGAACCTCCTACGGTGCTTTTCTCGGCCCTAGCAGACTGCAGTTCAAAACATGCTAAACGTCCAGCAATAACTCCCAAAGTAAAGAAGCTAGGCATGAAAGGCATAGCTTGTCTGAAACCTCCTAACAGGACACACAAGCAGACCCTGTCACTTTGGCTCTCAGCCTTTTCCTTTGCCTGGAAAGAGGGAACATGCCTGGAACCTCCTACGGTGCTTTTCTCGGCCCTAGCAGACTGCAGTTCAAAACATGCTAAACGTCCAGCAATAACTCCCAAAGTAAAGAAGCTAGGCATGAAAGGCATAGCTTGTCTGAAACCTCCTAACAGGACACACAAGCAGACCCTGTCACTTTGGCTCTCAGCCTTTTCCTTTGCCTGGAAAGAGGGAACATGCCTGGAACCTCCTACGGTGCTTTTCTCGGCCCTAGCAGACTGCAGTTCAAAACATGCTAAACGTCCAGCAATAACTCCCAAAGTAAAGAAGCTAGGCATGAAAGGCATAGCTTGTCTGAAACCTCCTAACAGGACACACAAGCAGACCCTGTCACTTTGGCTCTCAGCCTTTTCCTTTGCCTGGAAAGAGGGAACATGCCTGGAACCTCCTACGGTGCTTTTCTCGGCCCTAGCAGACTGCAGTTCAAAACATGCTAAACGTCCAGCAATAACTCCCAAAGTAAAGAAGCTAGGCATGAAAGGCATAGCTTGTCTGAAACCTCCTAACAGGACACACAAGCAGACCCTGTCACTTTGGCTCTCAGCCTTTTCCTTTGCCTGGAAAGAGGGAACATGCCTGGAACCTCCTACGGTGCTTTTCTCGGCCCTAGCAGACTGCAGTTCAAAACATGCTAAACGTCCAGCAATAACTCCCAAAGGAAAGAAGCTAGGACTGAAAGGCATAGCTTGTCTGAAACCTCTTAACAGGACACACAAGCAGACCCTGTCACTTTGGCTCTCAGCCTTTTCCTTTGCCTGGAAAGAGGGAACATGCCTGGAAGCTCCTACGGTGCTTTTCTCGGCCCTAGCAGACTGCAGTTCAAAACATGCTAAACGTCCAGCAATAACTCCCAAAGTAAAGAAGCTAGGACTGAAAGGCATAGCTTGTCTGAAACCTCCTAACAGGACACACAAGCAGACCCTGTCACTTTGGCTCTCAGCCTTTTCCTTTGCCTGGAAAGAGGGAACATGCCTGGAACCTCCTACGGTGCTTTTCTCGGCCCTAGCAGACTGCAGTTCAAAACATGCTAAACGTCCAGCAATAACTCCCAAAGTAAAGAAGCTAGGACTGAAAGGCATAGCTTGTCTGAAACCTCCTAACAGGACACACAAGCAGACCCTGTCACTTTGGCTCTCAGCCTTTTCCTTTGCCTGGAAAGAGGGAACATGCCTGGAACCTCCTACGGTGCTTTTCTCGGCCCTAGCAGACTCTGCAGTTCAAAACATGCTAAACGTCCAGCAATAACTCCCAAAGTAAAGAAGCTAGGACTGAAAGGCATAGCTTGTCTGAAACCTCCTAACAGGACACACAAGCAGACCCTGTCACTTTGGCTCTCAGCCTTTTCCTTTGCCTGGAAAGAGGGAACATGCCTGGAAGCTCCTACGGTGCTTTTCTCGGCCCTAGCAGACTGCAGTTCAAAACATGCTAAACGTCCAGCAATAACTCCCAAAGTAAAGAAGCTAGGCATGAAAGGCATAGCTTGTCTGAAACCTCCTAACAGGACACACAAGCAGACCCTGTCACTTTGGCTCTCAGCCTTTTCCTTTGCCTGGAAAGAGGGAACATGCCTGGAAGCTCCTACGGTGCTTTTCTCGGCCCTAGCAGACTGCAGTTCAAAACATGCTAAACGTCCAGCAATAACTCCCAAAGTAAAGAAGCTAGGCATGAAAGGCATAGCTTGTCTGAAACCTCCTAACAGGACACACAAGCAGACCCTGTCACTTTGGCTCTCAGCCTTTTCCTTTGCCTGGAAAGAGGGAACATGCCTGGAACCTCCTACGGTGCTTTTCTCGGCCCTAGCAGACTGCAGTTCAAAACATGCTAAACGTCCAGCAATAACTCCCAAAGTAAAGAAGCTAGGACTGAAAGGCATAGCTTGTCTGAAACCTCCTAACAGGACACACAAGCAGACCCTGTCACTTTGGCTCTCAGCCTTTTCCTTTGCCTGGAAAGAGGGAACATGCCTGGAAGCTCCTACGGTGCTTTTCTCGGCCCTAGCAGACTGCAGTTCAAAACATGCTAAACGTCCAGCAATAACTCCCAAAGTAAAGAAGCTAGGCATGAAAGGCATAGCTTGTCTGAAACCTCCTAACAGGACACACAAGCAGACCCTGTCACTTTGGCTCTCAGCCTTTTCCTTTGCCTGGAAAGAGGGAACATGCCTGGAACCCCCTACGGTGCTTTTCTCGGCCCTAGCAGACTGCAGTTCAAAACATGCTAAACGTCCAGCAATAACTCCCAAAGTAAAGAAGCTAGGCATGAAAGGCATAGCTTGTCTGAAACCTCCTAACAGGACACACAAGCAGACCCTGTCACTTTGGCTCTCAGCCTTTTCCTTTGCCTGGAAAGAGGGAACATCCCTGGAACCTCCTACGGTGCTTTTCTCGGCCCTAGCAGACTGCAGTTCAAAACATGCTAAACGTCCAGCAATAACTCCCAAAGTAAAGAAGCTAGGCATGAAAGGCATAGCTTGTCTGAAACCTCCTAACAGGACACACAAGCAGACGCTGTCACTTTGGCTCTCAGCCTTTTCCTTTGCCTGGAAAGAGGGAACATGCCTGGAACCTCCTACGGTGCTTTTCTCGGCCCTAGCAGACTGCAGTTCAAAACATGCTAAACGTCCAGCAATAACTCCCAAAGTAAAGAAGCTAGGCATGAAAGGCATAGCTTGTCTGAAACCTCCTAACAGGACACACAAGCAGACCCTGTCACTTTGGCTCTCAGCCTTTTCCTTTGCCTGGAAAGAGGGAACATGCCTGGAACCTCCTACGGTGCTTTTCTCGGCCCTAGCAGACTGCAGTTCAAAACATGCTAAACGTCCAGCAATAACTCCCAAAGTAAAGAAGCTAGGACTGAAAGGCATAGCTTGTCTGAAACCTCCTAACAGGACACACAAGCAGACCCTGTCACTTTGGCTCTCAGCCTTTTCCTTTGCCTGGAAAGAGGGAACATGCCTGGAAGCTCCTACGGTGCTTTTCTCGGCCCTAGCAGACTGCAGTTCAAAACATGCTAAACGTCCAGCAATAACTCCCAAAGTAAAGAAGCTAGGCATGAAAGGCATAGCTTGTCTGAAACCTCCTAACAGGACACACAAGCAGACCCTGTCACTTTGGCTCTCAGCCTTTTCCTTTGCCTGGAAAGAGGGAACATGCCTGGAACCTCCTACGGTGCTTTTCTCGGCCCTAGCAGACTGCAGTTCAAAACATGCTAAACGTCCAGCAATAACTCCCAAAGTAAAGAAGCTAGGCATGAAAGGCATAGCTTGTCTGAAACCTCCTAACAGGACACACAAGCAGACCCTGTCACTTTGGCTCTCAGCCTTTTCCTTTGCCTGGAAAGAGGGAACATGCCTGGAACCTCCTACGGTGCTTTTCTCGGCCCTAGCAGACTGCAGTTCAAAACATGCTAAACGTCCAGCAATAACTCCCAAAGTAAAGAAGCTAGGCCTGAAAGGCATAGCTTGTCTGAAACCTCTTAACAGGACACACAAACAGACCCTGTCACTTTGGCTCTCAGCCTTTTCCTTTGCCTGGAAAGAGGGAACATGCCTGGAAGCTCCTACGGTGCTTTTCTCGGCCCTAGCAGACTGCAGTTCAAAACATGCTAAACGTCCAGCAATAACTCCCAAAGTAAAGAAGCTAGGACTGAAAGGCATAGCTTGTCTGAAACCTCCTACCAGGACACACAAGCAGACCCTGTCACTTTGGCTCTCAGCCTTTTCCTTTGCCTGGAAAGAGGGAACATGCCTGGAACCTCCTACGGTGCTTTTCTCGGCCCTAGCAGACTGCAGTTCAAAACATGCTAAACGTCCAGCAATAACTCCCAAAGTAAAGAAGCTAGGACTGAAAGGCATAGCTTGTCTGAAACCTCCTAACAGGACACACAAGCAGACCCTGTCACTTTGGCTCTCAGCCTTTTCCTTTGCCTGGAAAGAGGGAACATGCCTGGAAGCTCCTACGGTGCTTTTCTCGGCCCTAGCAGACTGCAGTTCAAAACATGCTAAACGTCCAGCAATAACTCCCAAAGTAAAGAAGCTAGGACTGAAAGGCATAGCTTGTCTGAAACCTCCTAACAGGACACACAAGCAGACCCTGTCACTTTGGCTCTCAGCCTTTTCCTTTGCCTGGAAAGAGGGAACATGCCTGGAAGCTCCTACGGTGCTTTTCTCGGCCCTAGCAGACTGCAGTTCAAAACATGCTAAACGTCCAGCAATAACTCCCAAAGTAAAGAAGCTAGGCATGAAAGGCATAGCTTGTCTGAAACCTCCTAACAGGACACACAAGCAGACCCTGTCACTTTGGCTCTCAGCCTTTTCCTTTGCCTGGAAAGAGGGAACATGCCTGGAAGCTCCTACGGTGCTTTTCTTGGCCCTAGCAGACTGCAGTTCAAAACATGCTAAACGTCCAGCAATAACTCCCAAAGTAAAGAAGCTAGGACTGAAAGGCATAGCTTGTCTGAAACCTCCTACCAGGACACACAAGCAGACCCTGTCACTTTGGCTCTCAGCCTTTTCCTTTGCCTGGAAAGAGGGAACATGCCTGGAACCTCCTACGGTGCTTTTCTCGGCCCTAGCAGACTGCAGTTCAAAACATGCTAAACGTCCAGCAATAACTCCCAAAGTAAAGAAGCTAGGACTGAAAGGCATAGCTTGTCTGAAACCTCCTAACAGGACACACAAGCAGACCCTGTCACTTTGGCTCTCAGCCTTTTCCTTTGCCTGGAAAGAGGGAACATGCCTGGAAGCTCCTACGGTGCTTTTCTCGGCCCTAGCAGACTGCAGTTCAAAACATGCTAAACGTCCAGCAATAACTCCCAAAGTAAAGAAGCTAGGACTGAAAGGCATAGCTTGTCTGAAACCTCCTAACAGGACACACAAGCAGACCCTGTCACTTTGGCTCTCAGCCTTTTCCTTTGCCTGGAAAGAGGGAACATGCCTGGAAGCTCCTACGGTGCTTTTCTCGGCCCTAGCAGACTGCAGTTCAAAACATGCTAAACGTCCAGCAATAACTCCCAAAGTAAAGAAGCTAGGACTGAAAGGCATAGCTTGTCTGAAACCTCCTAACAGGACACACAAGCAGACCCTGTCACTTTGGCTCTCAGCCTTTTCCTTTGCCTGGAAAGAGGGAACATGCCTGGAAGCTCCTACGGTGCTTTTCTCGGCCCTAGCAGACTGCAGTTCAAAACATGCTAAACGTCCAGCAATAACTCCCAAAGTAAAGAAGCTAGGCATGAAAGGCATAGCTTGTCTGAAACCTCCTAACAGGACACACAAGCAGACCCTGTCACTTTGGCTCTCAGCCTTTTCCTTTGCCTGGAAAGAGGGAACATGCCTGGAACCTCCTACGGTGCTTTTCTTGGCCCTAGCAGACTGCAGTTCAAAACATGCTAAACGTCCAGCAATAACTCCCAAAGTAAAGAAGCTAGGCATGAAAGGCATAGCTTGTCTGAAACCTCCTAACAGGACACACAAGCAGACCCTGTCACTTTGGCTCTCAGCCTTTTCCTTTGCCTGGAAAGAGGGAACATGCCTGGAAGCTCCTACGGTGCTTTTCTCGGCCCTAGCAGACTGCAGTTCAAAACATGCTAAACGTCCAGCAATAACTCCCAAAGTAAAGAAGCTAGGACTGAAAGGCATAGCTTGTCTGAAACCTCTTAACAGGACACACAAACAGACCCTGTCACTTTGGCTCTCAGCCTTTTCCTTTGCCTGGAAAGAGGGAACATGCCTGGAAGCTCCTACGGTGCTTTTCTCGGCCCTAGCAGACTGCAGTTCAAAACATGCTAAACGTCCAGCAATAACTCCCAAAGTAAAGAAGCTAGGACTGAAAGGCATAGCTTGTCTGAAACCTCCTAACAGGACACACAAGCAGACCCTGTCACTTTGGCTCTCAGCCTTTTCCTTTGCCTGGAAAGAGGGAACATGCCTGGAAGCTCCTACGGTGCTTTTCTCGGCCCTAGCAGACTGCAGTTCAAAACATGCTAAACGTCCAGCAATAACTCCCAAAGTAAAGAAGCTAGGACTGAAAGGCATAGCTTGTCTGAAACCTCCTAACAGGACACACAAGCAGACCCTGTCACTTTGGCTCTCAGCCTTTTCCTTTGCCTGGAAAGAGGGAACATGCCTGGAAGCTCCTACGGTGCTTTTCTCGGCCCTAGCAGACTGCAGTTCAAAACATGCTAAACGTCCAGCAATAACTCCCAAAGTAAAGAAGCTAGGCATGAAAGGCATAGCTTGTCTGAAACCTCCTAACAGGACACACAAGCAGACCCTGTCACTTTGGCTCTCAGCCTTTTCCTTTGCCTGGAAAGAGGGAACATGCCTGGAAGCTCCTACGGTGCTTTTCTCGGCCCTAGCAGACTGCAGTTCAAAACATGCTAAACGTCCAGCAATAACTCCCAAAGTAAAGAAGCTAGGCATGAAAGGCATAGCTTGTCTGAAACCTCTTAACAGGACACACAAACAGACCCTGTCACTTTGGCTCTCAGCCTTTTCCTTTGCCTGGAAAGAGGGAACATGCCTGGAAGCTCCTACGGTGCTTTTCTCGGCCCTAGCAGACTGCAGTTCAAAACATGCTAAACGTCCAGCAATAACTCCCAAAGTAAAGAAGCTAGGACTGAAAGGCATAGCTTGTCTGAAACCTCCTAACAGGACACACAAGCAGACCCTGTCACTTTGGCTCTCAGCCTTTTCCTTTGCCTGGAAAGAGGGAACATGCCTGGAACCTCCTACGGTGCTTTTCTCGGCCCTAGCAGACTGCAGTTCAAAACATGCTAAACGTCCAGCAATAACTCCCAAAGTAAAGAAGCTAGGCATGAAAGGCATAGCTTGTCTGAAACCTCCTAACAGGACACACAAGCAGACCCTGTCACTTTGGCTCTCAGCCTTTTCCTTTGCCTGGAAAGAGGGAACATGCCTGGAACCTCCTACGGTGCTTTTCTCGGCCCTAGCAGACTGCAGTTCAAAACATGCTAAACGTCCAGCAATAACTCCCAAAGTAAAGAAGCTAGGCATGAAAGGCATAGCTTGTCTGAAACCTCCTAACAGGACACACAAGCAGACCCTGTCACTTTGGCTCTCAGCCTTTTCCTTTGCCTGGAAAGAGGGAACATGCCTGGAACCTCCTACGGTGCTTTTCTCGGCCCTAGCAGACTGCAGTTCAAAACATGCTAAACGTCCAGCAATAACTCCCAAAGTAAAGAAGCTAGGCATGAAAGGCATAGCTTGTCTGAAACCTCCTAACAGGACACACAAGCAGACCCTGTCACTTTGGCTCTCAGCCTTTTCCTTTGCCTGGAAAGAGGGAACATGCCTGGAAGCTCCTACGGTGCTTTTCTCGGCCCTAGCAGACTGCAGTTCAAAACATGCTAAACGTCCAGCAATAACTCCCAAAGTAAAGAAGCTAGGACTGAAAGGCATAGCTTGTCTGAAACCTCCTAACAGGACACACAAGCAGACCCTGTCACTTTGGCTCTCAGCCTTTTCCTTTGCCTGGAAAGAGGGAACATGCCTGGAAGCTCCTACGGTGCTTTTCTCGGCCCTAGCAGACTGCAGTTCAAAACATGCTAAACGTCCAGCAATAACTCCCAAAGTAAAGAAGCTAGGACTGAAAGGCATAGCTTGTCTGAAACCTCCTAACAGGACACACAAGCAGACCCTGTCACTTTGGCTCTCAGCCTTTTCCTTTGCCTGGAAAGAGGGAACATGCCTGGAAGCTCCTACGGTGCTTTTCTCGGCCCTAGCAGACTGCAGTTCAAAACATGCTAAACGTCCAGCAATAACTCCCAAAGTAAAGAAGCTAGGCATGAAAGGCATAGCTTGTCTGAAACCTCCTAACAGGACACACAAGCAGACCCTGTCACTTTGGCTCTCAGCCTTTTCCTTTGCCTGGAAAGAGGGAACATGCCTGGAACCTCCTACGGTGCTTTTCTTGGCCCTAGCAGACTGCAGTTCAAAACATGCTAAACGTCCAGCAATAACTCCCAAAGTAAAGAAGCTAGGCATGAAAGGCATAGCTTGTCTGAAACCTCCTAACAGGACACACAAGCAGACCCTGTCACTTTGGCTCTCAGCCTTTTCCTTTGCCTGGAAAGAGGGAACATGCCTGGAAGCTCCTACGGTGCTTTTCTCGGCCCTAGCAGACTGCAGTTCAAAACATGCTAAACGTCCAGCAATAACTCCCAAAGTAAAGAAGCTAGGACTGAAAGGCATAGCTTGTCTGAAACCTCTTAACAGGACACACAAACAGACCCTGTCACTTTGGCTCTCAGCCTTTTCCTTTGCCTGGAAAGAGGGAACATGCCTGGAAGCTCCTACGGTGCTTTTCTCGGCCCTAGCAGACTGCAGTTCAAAACATGCTAAACGTCCAGCAATAACTCCCAAAGTAAAGAAGCTAGGACTGAAAGGCATAGCTTGTCTGAAACCTCCTAACAGGACACACAAGCAGACCCTGTCACTTTGGCTCTCAGCCTTTTCCTTTGCCTGGAAAGAGGGAACATGCCTGGAAGCTCCTACGGTGCTTTTCTCGGCCCTAGCAGACTGCAGTTCAAAACATGCTAAACGTCCAGCAATAACTCCCAAAGTAAAGAAGCTAGGACTGAAAGGCATAGCTTGTCTGAAACCTCCTAACAGGACACACAAGCAGACCCTGTCACTTTGGCTCTCAGCCTTTTCCTTTGCCTGGAAAGAGGGAACATGCCTGGAAGCTCCTACGGTGCTTTTCTCGGCCCTAGCAGACTGCAGTTCAAAACATGCTAAACGTCCAGCAATAACTCCCAAAGTAAAGAAGCTAGGCATGAAAGGCATAGCTTGTCTGAAACCTCCTAACAGGACACACAAGCAGACCCTGTCACTTTGGCTCTCAGCCTTTTCCTTTGCCTGGAAAGAGGGAACATGCCTGGAAGCTCCTACGGTGCTTTTCTCGGCCCTAGCAGACTGCAGTTCAAAACATGCTAAACGTCCAGCAATAACTCCCAAAGTAAAGAAGCTAGGCATGAAAGGCATAGCTTGTCTGAAACCTCTTAACAGGACACACAAACAGACCCTGTCACTTTGGCTCTCAGCCTTTTCCTTTGCCTGGAAAGAGGGAACATGCCTGGAAGCTCCTACGGTGCTTTTCTCGGCCCTAGCAGACTGCAGTTCAAAACATGCTAAACGTCCAGCAATAACTCCCAAAGTAAAGAAGCTAGGACTGAAAGGCATAGCTTGTCTGAAACCTCCTAACAGGACACACAAGCAGACCCTGTCACTTTGGCTCTCAGCCTTTTCCTTTGCCTGGAAAGAGGGAACATGCCTGGAACCTCCTACGGTGCTTTTCTCGGCCCTAGCAGACTGCAGTTCAAAACATGCTAAACGTCCAGCAATAACTCCCAAAGTAAAGAAGCTAGGCATGAAAGGCATAGCTTGTCTGAAACCTCCTAACAGGACACACAAGCAGACCCTGTCACTTTGGCTCTCAGCCTTTTCCTTTGCCTGGAAAGAGGGAACATGCCTGGAACCTCCTACGGTGCTTTTCTCGGCCCTAGCAGACTGCAGTTCAAAACATGCTAAACGTCCAGCAATAACTCCCAAAGTAAAGAAGCTAGGCATGAAAGGCATAGCTTGTCTGAAACCTCCTAACAGGACACACAAGCAGACCCTGTCACTTTGGCTCTCAGCCTTTTCCTTTGCCTGGAAAGAGGGAACATGCCTGGAACCTCCTACGGTGCTTTTCTCGGCCCTAGCAGACTGCAGTTCAAAACATGCTAAACGTCCAGCAATAACTCCCAAAGTAAAGAAGGTAGGCATGAAAGGCATAGCTTGTCTGAAACCTCCTAACAGGACACACAAGCAGACCCTGTCACTTTGGCTCTCAGCCTTTTCCTTTGCCTGGAAAGAGGGAACATGCCTGGAACCTCCTACGGTGCTTTTCTCGGCCCTAGCAGACTGCAGTTCAAAACATGCTAAACGTCCAGCAATAACTCCCAAAGTAAAGAAGCTAGGACTGAAAGGCATAGCTTGTCTGAAACCTCCTAACAGGACACACAAGCAGACCCTGTCACTTTGGCTCTCAGCCTTTTCCTTTGCCTGGAAAGAGGGAACATGCCTGGAAGCTCCTACGGTGCTTTTCTCGGCCCTAGCAGACTGCAGTTCAAAACATGCTAAACGTCCAGCAATAACTCCCAAAGTAAAGAAGCTAGGACTGAAAGGCATAGCTTGTCTGAAACCTCCTAACAGGACACACAAGCAGACCCTGTCACTTTGGCTCTCAGCCTTTTCCTTTGCCTGGAAAGAGGGAACATGCCTGGAACCTCCTACGGTGCTTTTCTCGGCCCTAGCAGACTGCAGTTCAAAACATGCTAAACGTCCAGCAATAACTCCCAAAGTAAAGAAGCTAGGCATGAAAGGCATAGCTTGTCTGAAACCTCCTAACAGGACACACAAGCAGACCCTGTCACTTTGGCTCTCAGCCTTTTCCTTTGCCTGGAAAGAGGGAACATGCCTGGAACCTCCTACGGTGCTTTTCTCGGCCCTAGCAGACTGCAGTTCAAAACATGCTAAACGTCCAGCAATAACTCCCAAAGTAAAGAAGCTAGGCATGAAAGGCATAGCTTGTCTGAAACCTCCTAATAGGACACACAAGCAGACCCTGTCACTTTGGCTCTCAGCCTTTTCCTTTGCCTGGAAAGAGGGAACATGCCTGGAACCTCCTACGGTGCTTTTCTCGGCCCTAGCAGACTGCAGTTCAAAACATGCTAAACGTCCAGCAATAACTCCCAAAGTAAAGAAGCTAGGCATGAAAGGCATAGCTTGTCTGAAACCTCCTAACAGGACACACAAGCAGACCCTGTCACTTTGGCTCTCAGCCTTTTCCTTTGCCTGGAAAGAGGGAACATGCCTGGAAGCTCCTACGGTGCTTTTCTCGGCCCTAGCAGACTGCAGTTCAAAACATGCTAAACGTCCAGCAATAACTCCCAAAGTAAAGAAGCTAGGACTGAAAGGCATAGCTTGTCTGAAACCTCCTAACAGGACACACAAGCAGACCCTGTCACTTTGGCTCTCAGCCTTTTCCTTTGCCTGGAAAGAGGGAACATGCCTGGAACCTCCTACGGTGCTTTTCTCGGCCCTAGCAGACTGCAGTTCAAAACATGCTAAACGTCCAGCAATAACTCCCAAAGTAAAGAAGCTAGGACTGAAAGGCATAGCTTGTCTGAAACCTCCTAACAGGACACACAAGCAGACCCTGTCACTTTGGCTCTCAGCCTTTTCCTTTGCCTGGAAAGAGGGAACATGCCTGGAACCTCCTACGGTGCTTTTCTCGGCCCTAGCAGACTGCAGTTCAAAACATGCTAAACGTCCAGCAATAACTCCCAAAGTAAAGAAGCTAGGCCTGAAAGGCATAGCTTGTCTGAAACCTCTTAACAGGACACACAAACAGACCCTGTCACTTTGGCTCTCAGCCTTTTCCTTTGCCTGGAAAGAGGGAACATGCCTGGAACCTCCTACGGTGCTTTTCTCGGCCCTAGCAGACTGCAGTTCAAAACATGCTAAACGTCCAGCAATAACTCCCAAAGTAAAGAAGCTAGGCATGAAAGGCATAGCTTGTCTGAAACCTCCTAACAGGACACACAAGCAGACCCTGTCACTTTGGCTCTCAGCCTTTTCCTTTGCCTGGAAAGAGGGAACATGCCTGGAACCTCCTACGGTGCTTTTCTCGGCCCTAGCAGACTGCAGTTCAAAACATGCTAAACGTCCAGCAATAACTCCCAAAGTAAAGAAGCTAGGACTGAAAGGCATAGCTTGTCTGAAACCTCCTAACAGGACACACAAGCAGACCCTGTCACTTTGGCTCTCAGCCTTTTCCTTTGCCTGGAAAGAGGGAACATGCCTGGAACCTCCTACGGTGCTTTTCTCGGCCCTAGCAGACTGCAGTTCAAAACATGCTAAACGTCCAGCAATAACTCCCAAAGTAAAGAAGCTAGGACTGAAAGGCATAGCTTGTCTGAAACCTCCTAACAGGACACACAAGCAGACCCTGTCACTTTGGCTCTCAGCCTTTTCCTTTGCCTGGAAAGAGGGAACATGCCTGGAACCTCCTACGGTGCTTTTCTCGGCCCTAGCAGACTGCAGTTCAAAACATGCTAAACGTCCAGCAATAACTCCCAAAGTAAAGAAGCTAGGCCTGAAAGGCATAGCTTGTCTGAAACCTCTTAACAGGACACACAAACAGACCCTGTCACTTTGGCTCTCAGCCTTTTCCTTTGCCTGGAAAGAGGGAACATGCCTGGAAGCTCCTACGGTGCTTTTCTCGGCCCTAGCAGACTGCAGTTCAAAACATGCTAAACGTCCAGCAATAACTCCCAAAGTAAAGAAGCTAGGACTGAAAGGCATAGCTTGTCTGAAACCTCCTAACAGGACACACAAGCAGACCCTGTCACTTTGGCTCTCAGCCTTTTCCTTTGCCTGGAAAGAGGGAACATGCCTGGAACCTCCTACGGTGCTTTTCTCGGCCCTAGCAGACTGCAGTTCAAAACATGCTAAACGTCCAGCAATAACTCCCAAAGTAAAGAAGCTAGGACTGAAAGGCATAGCTTGTCTGAAACCTCTTAACAGGACACACAAACAGACCCTGTCACTTTGGCTCTCAGCCTTTTCCTTTGCCTGGAAAGAGGGAACATGCCTGGAAGCTCCTACGGTGCTTTTCTCGGCCCTAGCAGACTGCAGTTCAAAACATGCTAAACGTCCAGCAATAACTCCCAAAGTAAAGAAGCTAGGACTGAAAGGCATAGCTTGTCTGAAACCTCCTAACAGGACACACAAGCAGACCCTGTCACTTTGGCTCTCAGCCTTTTCCTTTGCCTGGAAAGAGGGAACATGCCTGGAAGCTCCTACGGTGCTTTTCTCGGCCCTAGCAGACTGCAGTTCAAAACATGCTAAACGTCCAGCAATAACTCCCAAAGTAAAGAAGCTAGGACTGAAAGGCATAGCTTGTCTGAAACCTCCTAACAGGACACACAAGCAGACCCTGTCACTTTGGCTCTCAGCCTTTTCCTTTGCCTGGAAAGAGGGAACATGCCTGGAAGCTCCTACGGTGCTTTTCTCGGCCCTAGCAGACTGCAGTTCAAAACATGCTAAACGTCCAGCAATAACTCCCAAAGTAAAGAAGCTAGGCATGAAAGGCATAGCTTGTCTGAAACCTCCTAACAGGACACACAAGCAGACCCTGTCACTTTGACTCTCAGCCTTTTCCTTTGCCTGGAAAGAGGGAACATGCCTGGAAGCTCCTACGGTGCTTTTCTCGGCCCTAGCAGACTGCAGTTCAAAACATGCTAAACGTCCAGCAATAACTCCCAAAGTAAAGAAGCTAGGACTGAAAGGCATAGCTTGTCTGAAACCTCCTAACAGGACACACAAGCAGACCCTGTCACTTTGGCTCTCAGCCTTTTCCTTTGCCTGGAAAGAGGGAACATGCCTGGAAGCTCCTACGGTGCTTTTCTCGGCCCTAGCAGACTGCAGTTCAAAACATGCTAAACGTCCAGCAATAACTCCCAAAGTAAAGAAGCTAGGCCTGAAAGGCATAGCTTGTCTGAAACCTCCTAACAGGACACACAAGCAGACCCTGTCACTTTGGCTCTCAGCCTTTTCCTTTGCCTGGAAAGAGGGAACATGCCTGGAAGCTCCTATGGTGCTTTTCTCGGCCCTAGCAGACTGCAGTTCAAAACATGCTAAACGTCCAGCAATAACTCCCAAAGTAAAGAAGCTAGGCCTGAAAGGCATAGCTTGTCTGAAACCTCCTAACAGGACACACAAGCAGACCCTGTCACTTTGGCTCTCAGCCTTTTCCTTTGCCTGGAAAGAGGGAACATGCCTGGAAGCTCCTACGGTGCTTTTCTCGGCCCTAGCAGACTGCAGTTCAAAACATGCTAAACGTCCAGCAATAACTCCCAAAGTAAAGAAGCTAGGCATGAAAGGCATAGCTTGTCTGAAACCTCCTAACAGGACACACAAGCAGACCCTGTCACTTTGGCTCTCAGCCTTTTCCTTTGCCTGGAAAGAGGGAACATGCCTGGAAGCTCCTACGGTGCTTTTCTCGGCCCTAGCAGACTGCAGTTCAAAACATGCTAAACGTCCAGCAATAACTCCCAAAGTAAAGAAGCTAGGCATGAAAGGCATAGCTTGTCTGAAACCTCCTAACAGGACACACAAGCATGTTCCCTCTTTCCAGGCAAAGGAAAAGGCTGAGAGCCAAAGTGACAGGGTCTGCTTGTGTGTCCTGTTAGGAGGTTTCAGACAAGCTATGCCTTTCATGCCTAGCTTCTTTACTTTGGGAGTTATTGCTGGACGTTTAGCATGTTTTGAACTGCAGTCTGCTAGGGCCGAGAAAAGCACCGTAGGAGCTTCCAGGCATGTTCCCTCTTTCCAGGCAAAGGAAAAGGCTGAGAGCCAAAGTGACAGGGTCTGCTTGTGTGTCCTGTTAGGAGGTTTCAGACAAGCTATGCCTTTCATGCCTAGCTTCTTTACTTTGGGAGTTATTGCTGGACGTTTAGCATGTTTTGAACTGCAGTCTGCTAGGGCCGAGAAAAGCACCGTAGGAGCTTCCAGGCATGTTCCCTCTTTCCAGGCAAAGGAAAAGGCTGAGAGCCAAAGTGACAGGGTCTGCTTGTGTGTCCTGTTAGGAGGTTTCAGACAAGCTATGCCTTTCATGCCTAGCTTCTTTACTTTGGGAGTTATTGCTGGACGTTTAGCATGTTTTGAACTGCAGTCTGCTAGGGCCGAGAAAAGCACCGTAGGAGCTTCCAGGCATGTTCCCTCTTTCCAGGCAAAGGAAAAGGCTGAGAGCCAAAGTGACAGGGTCTGCTTGTGTGTCCTGTTAGGAGGTTTCAGACAAGCTATGCCTTTCATGCCTAGCTTCTTTACTTTGGGAGTTATTGCTGGACGTTTAGCATGTTTTGAACTGCAGTCTGCTAGGGCCGAGAAAAGCACCGTAGGAGCTTCCAGGCATGTTCCCTCTTTCCAGGCAAAGGAAAAGGCTGAGAGCCAAAGTGACAGGGTCTGCTTGTGTGTCCTGTTAGGAGGTTTCAGACAAGCTATGCCTTTCAGTCCTAGCTTCTTTACTTTGGGAGTTATTGCTGGACGTTTAGCATGTTTTGAACTGCAGTCTGCTAGGGCCGAGAAAAGCACCGTAGGAGCTTCCAGGCATGTTCCCTCTTTCCAGGCAAAGGAAAAGGCTGAGAGCCAAAGTGACAGGGTCTGCTTGTGTGTCCTGTTAGGAGGTTTCAGACAAGCTATGCCTTTCATGCCTAGCTTCTTTACTTTGGGAGTTATTGCTGGACGTTTAGCATGTTTTGAACTGCAGTCTGCTAGGGCCGAGAAAAGCACCGTAGGAGCTTCCAGGCATGTTCCCTCTTTCCAGGCAAAGGAAAAGGCTGAGAGCCAAAGTGACAGGGTCTGCTTGTGTGTCCTGTTAGGAGGTTTCAGACAAGCTATGCCTTTCATGCCTAGCTTCTTTACTTTGGGAGTTATTGCTGGACGTTTAGCATGTTTTGAACTGCAGTCTGCTAGGGCCGAGAAAAGCACCGTAGGAGCTTCCAGGCATGTTCCCTCTTTCCAGGCAAAGGAAAAGGCTGAGAGCCAAAGTGACAGGGTCTGCTTGTGTGTCCTGTTAGGAGGTTTCAGACAAGCTATGCCTTTCAGTCCTAGCTTCTTTACTTTGGGAGTTATTGCTGGACGTTTAGCATGTTTTGAACTGCAGTCTGCTAGGGCCGAGAAAAGCACCGTAGGAGCTTCCAGGCATGTTCCCTCTTTCCAGGCAAAGGAAAAGGCTGAGAGCCAAAGTGACAGGGTCTGCTTGTGTGTCCTGTTAGGAGGTTTCAGACAAGCTATGCCTTTCATGCCTAGCTTCTTTACTTTGGGAGTTATTGCTGGACGTTTAGCATGTTTTGAACTGCAGTCTGCTAGGGCCGAGAAAAGCACCGTAGGAGCTTCCAGGCATGTTCCCTCTTTCCAGGCAAAGGAAAAGGCTGAGAGCCAAAGTGACAGGGTCTGCTTGTGTGTCCTGTTAGGAGGTTTCAGACAAGCTATGCCTTTCATGCCTAGCTTCTTTACTTTGGGAGTTATTGCTGGACGTTTAGCATGTTTTGAACTGCAGTCTGCTAGGGCCGAGAAAAGCACCGTAGGAGCTTCCAGGCATGTTCCCTCTTTCCAGGCAAAGGAAAAGGCTGAGAGCCAAAGTGACAGGGTCTGCTTGTGTGTCCTGTTAGGAGGTTTCAGACAAGCTATGCCTTTCAGTCCTAGCTTCTTTACTTTGGGAGTTATTGCTGGACGTTTAGCATGTTTTGAACTGCAGTCTGCTAGGGCCGAGAAAAGCACCGTAGGAGCTTCCAGGCATGTTCCCTCTTTCCAGGCAAAGGAAAAGGCTGAGAGCCAAAGTGACAGGGTCTGCTTGTGTGTCCTGTTAGGAGGTTTCAGACAAGCTATGCCTTTCATGCCTAGCTTCTTTACTTTGGGAGTTATTGCTGGACGTTTAGCATGTTTTGAACTGCAGTCTGCTAGGGCCGAGAAAAGCACCGTAGGAGCTTCCAGGCATGTTCCCTCTTTCCAGGCAAAGGAAAAGGCTGAGAGCCAAAGTGACAGGGTCTGCTTGTGTGTCCTGTTAGGAGGTTTCAGACAAGCTATGCCTTTCATGCCTAGCTTCTTTACTTTGGGAGTTATTGCTGGACGTTTAGCATGTTTTGAACTGCAGTCTGCTAGGGCCGAGAAAAGCACCGTAGGAGGTTCCAGGCATGTTCCCTCTTTCCAGGCAAAGGAAAAGGCTGAGAGCCAAAGTGACAGGGTCTGCTTGTGTGTCCTGTTAGGAGGTTTCAGACAAGCTATGCCTTTCATGCCTAGCTTCTTTACTTTGGGAGTTATTGCTGGACGTTTAGCATGTTTTGAACTGCAGTCTGCTAGGGCCGAGAAAAGCACCGTAGGAGCTTCCAGGCATGTTCCCTCTTTCCAGGCAAAGGAAAAGGCTGAGAGCCAAAGTGACAGGGTCTGCTTGTGTGTCCTGTTAGGAGGTTTCAGACAAGCTATGCCTTTCATGCCTAGCTTCTTTACTTTGGGAGTTATTGCTGGACGTTTAGCATGTTTTGAACTGCAGTCTGCTAGGGCCGAGAAAAGCACCGTAGGAGGTTCCAGGCATGTTCCCTCTTTCCAGGCAAAGGAAAAAGCTGAGAGCCAAAGTGACAGGGTCTGCTTGTGTGTCCTGTTAGGAGGTTTCAGACAAGCTATGCCTTCCATGCCTAGCTTCTTTACTTTGGGAGTTATTGCTGGACGTTTAGCATGTTTTGAACTGCAGTCTGCTAGGGCCGAGAAAAGCACCGTAGGAGCTTCCAGGCATGTTCCCTCTTTCCAGGCAAAGGAAAAGGCTGAGAGCCAAAGTGACAGGGTCTGCTTGTGTGTCCTGGTAGGAGGTTTCAGACAAGCTATGCCTTTCAGGCCTAGCTTCTTTACTTTGGGAGTTATTGCTGGACGTTTAGCATGTTTTGAACTGCAGTCTGCTAGGGCCGAGAAAAGCACCGTAGGAGCTTCCAGGCATGTTCCCTCTTTCCAGGCAAAGGAAAAGGCTGAGAGCCAAAGTGACAGGGTCTGCTTGTGTGTCCTGTTAGGAGGTTTCAGACAAGCTATGCCTTTCAGTCCTAGCTTCTTTACTTTGGGAGTTATTGCTGGACGTTTAGCATGTTTTGAACTGCAGTCTGCTAGGGCCGAGAAAAGCACCGTAGGAGCTTCCAGGCATGTTCCCTCTTTCCAGGCAAAGGAAAAGGCTGAGAGCCAAAGTGACAGGGTCTGCTTGTGTGTCCTGTTAGGAGGTTTCAGACAAGCTATGCCTTTCATGCCTAGCTTCTTTACTTTGGGAGTTATTGCTGGACGTTTAGCATGTTTTGAACTGCAGTCTGCTAGGGCCGAGAAAAGCACCGTAGGAGCTTCCAGGCATGTTCCCTCTTTCCAGGCAAAGGAAAAGGCTGAGAGCCAAAGTGACAGGGTCTGCTTGTGTGTCCTGTTAGGAGGTTTCAGACAAGCTATGCCTTTCATGCCTAGCTTCTTTACTTTGGGAGTTATTGCTGGACGTTTAGCATGTTTTGAACTGCAGTCTGCTAGGGCCGAGAAAAGCACCGTAGGAGCTTCCAGGCATGTTCCCTCTTTCCAGGCAAAGGAAAAGGCTGAGAGCCAAAGTGACAGGGTCTGCTTGTGTGTCCTGTTAGGAGGTTTCAGACAAGCTATGCCTTTCATGCCTAGCTTCTTTACTTTGGGAGTTATTGCTGGACGTTTAGCATGTTTTGAACTGCAGTCTGCTAGGGCCGAGAAAAGCACCGTAGGAGCTTCCAGGCATGTTCCCTCTTTCCAGGCAAAGGAAAAGGCTGAGAGCCAAAGTGACAGGGTCTGCTTGTGTGTCCTGTTAGGAGGTTTCAGACAAGCTATGCCTTCCATGCCTAGCTTCTTTACTTTGGGAGTTATTGCTGGACGTTTAGCATGTTTTGAACTGCAGTCTGCTAGGGCCGAGAAAAGCACCGTAGGAGCTTCCAGGCATGTTCCCTCTTTCCAGGCAAAGGAAAAGGCTGAGAGCCAAAGTGACAGGGTCTGCTTGTGTGTCCTGTTAGGAGGTTTCAGACAAGCTATGCCTTTCAGGCCTAGCTTCTTTACTTTGGGAGTTATTGCTGGACGTTTAGCATGTTTTGAACTGCAGTCTGCTAGGGCCGAGAAAAGCACCGTAGGAGCTTCCAGGCATGTTCCCTCTTTCCAGGCAAAGGAAAAGGCTGAGAGCCAAAGTGACAGGGTCTGCTTGTGTGTCCTGTTAGGAGGTTTCAGACAAGCTATGCCTTTCAGTCCTAGCTTCTTTACTTTGGGAGTTATTGCTGGACGTTTAGCATGTTTTGAACTGCAGTCTGCTAGGGCCGAGAAAAGCACCGTAGGAGGTTCCAGGCATGTTCCCTCTTTCCAGGCAAAGGAAAAGGCTGAGAGCCAAAGTGACAGGGTCTGCTTGTGTGTCCTGTTAGGAGGTTTCAGACAAGCTATGCCTTTCATGCCTAGCTTCTTTACTTTGGGAGTTATTGCTGGACGTTTAGCATGTTTTGAACTGCAGTCTGCTAGGGCCGAGAAAAGCACCGTAGGAGCTTCCAGGCATGTTCCCTCTTTCCAGGCAAAGGAAAAGGCTGAGAGCCAAAGTGACAGGGTCTGCTTGTGTGTCCTGTTAGGAGGTTTCAGACAAGCTATGCCTTTCAGTCCTAGCTTCTTTACTTTGGGAGTTATTGCTGGACGTTTAGCATGTTTTGAACTGCAGTCTGCTAGGGCCGAGAAAAGCACCGTAGGAGGTTCCAGGCATGTTCCCTCTTTCCAGGCAAAGGAAAAGGCTGAGAGCCAAAGTGACAGGGTCTGCTTGTGTGTCCTGTTAGGAGGTTTCAGACAAGCTATGCCTTTCAGTCCTAGCTTCTTTACTTTGGGAGTTATTGCTGGACGTTTAGCATGTTTTGAACTGCAGTCTGCTAGGGCCGAGAAAAGCACCGTAGGAGCTTCCAGGCATGTTCCCTCTTTCCAGGCAAAGGAAAAGGCTGAGAGCCAAAGTGACAGGGTCTGCTTGTGTGTCCTGTTAGGAGGTTTCAGACAAGCTATGCCTTTCAGTCCTAGCTTCTTTACTTTGGGAGTTATTGCTGGACGTTTAGCATGTTTTGAACTGCAGTCTGCTAGGGCCGAGAAAAGCACCGTAGGAGGTTCCAGGCATGTTCCCTCTTTCCAGGCAAAGGAAAAGGCTGAGAGCCAAAGTGACAGGGTCTGCTTGTGTGTCCTGTTAGGAGGTTTCAGACAAGCTATGCCTTTCATGCCTAGCTTCTTTACTTTGGAAGTTATTGCTGGACGTTTAGCATGTTTTGAACTGCAGTCTGCTAGGGCCGAGAAAAGCACCGTAGGAGCTTCCAGGCATGTTCCCTCTTTCCAGGCAAAGGAAAAGGCTGAGAGCCAAAGTGACAGGGTCTGCTTGTGTGTCCTGTTAGGAGGTTTCAGACAAGCTATGCCTTTCATGCCTAGCTTCTTTACTTTGGGAGTTATTGCTGGACGTTTAGCATGTTTTGAACTGCAGTCTGCTAGGGCCGAGAAAAGCACCGTAGGAGCTTCCAGGCATGTTCCCTCTTTCCAGGCAAAGGAAAAGGCTGAGAGCCAAAGTGACAGGGTCTGCTTGTGTGTCCTGTTAGGAGGTTTCAGACAAGCTATGCCTTTCAGTCCTAGCTTCTTTACTTTGGGAGTTATTGCTGGACGTTTAGCATGTTTTGAACTGCAGTCTGCTAGGGCCGAGAAAAGCACCGTAGGAGCTTCCAGGCATGTTCCCTCTTTCCAGGCAAAGGAAAAGGCTGAGAGCCAAAGTGACAGGGTCTGCTTGTGTGTCCTGTTAGGAGGTTTCAGACAAGCTATGCCTTCCATGCCTAGCTTCTTTACTTTGGGAGTTATTGCTGGACGTTTAGCATGTTTTGAACTGCAGTGTGCTAGGGCCGAGAAAAGCACCGTAGGAGCTTCCAGGCATGTTCCCTCTTTCCAGGCAAAGGAAAAGGCTGAGAGCCAAAGTGACAGGGTCTGCTTGTGTGTCCTGTTAGGAGGTTTCAGACAAGCTATGCCTTTCAGGCCTAGCTTCTTTACTTTGGGAGTTATTGCTGGACGTTTAGCATGTTTTGAACTGCAGTCTGCTAGGGCCGAGAAAAGCACCGTAGGAGCTTCCAGGCATGTTCCCTCTTTCCAGGCAAAGGAAAAGGCTGAGAGCCAAAGTGACAGGGTCTGCTTGTGTGTCCTGTTAGGAGGTTTCAGACAAGCTATGCCTTTCAGTCCTAGCTTCTTTACTTTGGGAGTTATTGCTGGACGTTTAGCATGTTTTGAACTGCAGTCTGCTAGGGCCGAGAAAAGCACCGTAGGAGGTTCCAGGCATGTTCCCTCTTTCCAGGCAAAGGAAAAGGCTGAGAGCCAAAGTGACAGGGTCTGCTTGTGTGTCCTGTTAGGAGGTTTCAGACAAGCTATGCCTTTCAGTCCTAGCTTCTTTACTTTGGGAGTTATTGCTGGACGTTTAGCATGTTTTGAACTGCAGTCTGCTAGGGCCGAGAAAAGCACCGTAGGAGGTTCCAGGCATGTTCCCTCTTTCCAGGCAAAGGAAAAGGCTGAGAGCCAAAGTGACAGGGTCTGCTTGTGTGTCCTGTTAGGAGGTTTCAGACAAGCTATGCCTTTCAGTCCTAGCTTCTTTACTTTGGGAGTTATTGCTGGACGTTTAGCATGTTTTGAACTGCAGTCTGCTAGGGCCGAGAAAAGCACCGTAGGAGGTTCCAGGCATGTTCCCTCTTTCCAGGCAAAGGAAAAGGCTGAGAGCCAAAGTGACAGGGTCTGCTTGTGTGTCCTGTTAGGAGGTTTCAGACAAGCTATGCCTTTCAGTCCTAGCTTCTTTACTTTGGGAGTTATTGCTGGACGTTTAGCATGTTTTGAACTGCAGTCTGCTAGGGCCGAGAAAAGCACCGTAGGAGGTTCCAGGCATGTTCCCTCTTTCCAGGCAAAGGAAAAGGCTGAGAGCCAAAGTGACAGGGTCTGCTTGTGTGTCCTGTTAGGAGGTTTCAGACAAGCTATGCCTTTCATGCCTAGCTTCTTTACTTTGGGAGTTATTGCTGGACGTTTAGCATGTTTTGAACTGCAGTCTGCTAGGGCCGAGAAAAGCACCGTAGGATGTTCCAGGCATGTTCCCTCTTTCCAGGCAAAGGAAAAGGCTGAGAGCCAAAGTGACAGGGTCTGCTTGTGTGTCCTGTTAGGAGGTTTCAGACAAGCTATGCCTTTCATGCCTAGCTTCTTTACTTTGGGAGTTATTGCTGGACGTTTAGCATGTTTTGAACTGCAGTCTGCTAGGGCCGAGAAAAGCACCGTAGGAGCTTCCAGGCATGTTCCCTCTTTCCAGGCAAAGGAAAAGGCTGAGAGCCAAAGTGACAGGGTCTGTTTGTGTGTCCTGTTAAGAGGTTTCAGACAAGCTATGCCTTTCAGTCCTAGCTTCTTTACTTTGGGAGTTATTGCTGGACGTTTAGCATGTTTTGAACTGCAGTCTGCTAGGGCCGAGAAAAGCACCGTAGGAGGTTCCAGGCATGTTCCCTCTTTCCAGGCAAAGGAAAAGGCTGAGAGCCAAAGTGACAGGGTCTGCTTGTGTGTCCTGTTAGGAGGTTTCAGACAAGCTATGCCTTTCAGTCCTAACTTCTTTACTTTGGGAGTTATTGCTGGACGTTTAGCATGTTTTGAACTGCAGTCTGCTAGGGCCGAGAAAAGCACCGTAGGAGGTTCCAGGCATGTTCCCTCTTTCCAGGCAAAGGAAAAGGCTGAGAGCCAAAGTGACAGGGTCTGTTTGTGTGTCCTGTTAAGAGGTTTCAGACAAGCTATGCCTTTCAGTCCCAGCTTCTTTACTTTGGGAGTTATTGCTGGACGTTTAGCATGTTTTGAACTGCAGTCTGCTAGGGCCGAGAAAAGCACCGTAGGAGCTTCCAGGCATGTTCCCTCTTTCCAGGCAAAGGAAAAGGCTGAGAGCCAAAGTGACAGGGTCTGCTTGTGTGTCCTGTTAGGAGGTTTCAGACAAGCTATGCCTTTCATGCCTAGCTTCTTTACTTTGGGAGTTATTGCTGGACGTTTAGCATGTTTTGAACTGCAGTCTGCTAGGGCCGAGAAAAGCACCGTAGGAGCTTCCAGGCATGTTCCCTCTTTCCAGGCAAAGGAAAAGGCTGAGAGCCAAAGTGACAGGGTCTGCTTGTGTGTCCTGTTAGGAGGTTTCAGACAAGCTATGCCTTCCATGCCTAGCTTCTTTACTTTGGGAGTTATTGCTGGACGTTTAGCATGTTTTGAACTGCAGTCTGCTAGGGCCGAGAAAAGCACCGTAGGAGCTTCCAGGCATGTTCCCTCTTTCCAGGCAAAGGAAAAGGCTGAGAGCCAAAGTGACAGGGTCTGCTTGTGTGTCCTGTTAGGAGGTTTCAGACAAGCTATGCCTTTCAGGCCTAGCTTCTTTACTTTGGGAGTTATTGCTGGACGTTTAGCATGTTTTGAACTGCAGTCTGCTAGGGCCGAGAAAAGCACCGTAGGAGCTTCCAGGCATGTTCCCTCTTTCCAGGCAAAGGAAAAGGCTGAGAGCCAAAGTGACAGGGTCTGCTTGTGTGTCCTGTTAGGAGGTTTCAGACAAGCTATGCCTTTCAGTCCTAGCTTCTTTACTTTGGGAGTTATTGCTGGACGTTTAGCATGTTTTGAACTGCAGTCTGCTAGGGCCGAGAAAAGCACCGTAGGAGCTTCCAGGCATGTTCCCTCTTTCCAGGCAAAGGAAAAGGCTGAGAGCCAAAGTGACAGGGTCTGTTTGTGTGTCCTGTTAAGAGGTTTCAGACAAGCTATGCCTTTCATGCCTAGCTTCTTTACTTTGGGAGTTATTGCTGGACGTTTAGCATGTTTTGAACTGCAGTCTGCTAGGGCCGAGAAAAGCACCGTAGGAGCTTCCAGGCATGTTCCCTCTTTCCAGGCAAAGGAAAAGGCTGAGAGCCAAAGTGACAGGGTCTGCTTGTGTGTCCTGTTAGGAGGTTTCAGACAAGCTATGCCTTTCAGGCCTAGCTTCTTTACTTTGGGAGTTATTGCTGGACGTTTAGCATGTTTTGAACTGCAGTCTGCTAGGGCCGAGAAAAGCACCGTAGGAGCTTCCAGGCATGTTCCCTCTTTCCAGGCAAAGGAAAAGGCTGAGAGCCAAAGTGACAGGGTCTGCTTGTGTGTCCTGTTAGGAGGTTTCAGACAAGCTATGCCTTCCATGCCTAGCTTCTTTACTTTGGGAGTTATTGCTGGACGTTTAGCATGTTTTGAACTGCAGTCTGCTAGGGCCGAGAAAAGCACCGTAGGAGCTTCCAGGCATGTTCCCTCTTTCCAGGCAAAGGAAAAGGCTGAGAGCCAAAGTGACAGGGTCTGCTTGTGTGTCCTGTTAGGAGGTTTCAGACAAGCTATGCCTTTCAGGCCTAGCTTCTTTACTTTGGGAGTTATTGCTGGACGTTTAGCATGTTTTGAACTGCAGTCTGCTAGGGCCGAGAAAAGCACCGTAGGAGCTTCCAGGCATGTTCCCTCTTTCCAGGCAAAGGAAAAGGCTGAGAGCCAAAGTGACAGGGTCTGCTTGTGTGTCCTGTTAGGAGGTTTCAGACAAGCTATGCCTTTCAGTCCTAGCTTCTTTACTTTGGGAGTTATTGCTGGACGTTTAGCATGTTTTGAACTGCAGTCTGCTAGGGCCGAGAAAAGCACCGTAGGAGGTTCCAGGCATGTTCCCTCTTTCCAGGCAAAGGAAAAGGCTGAGAGCCAAAGTGACAGGGTCTGCTTGTGTGTCCTGTTAGGAGGTTTCAGACAAGCTATGCCTTTCAGTCCTAGCTTCTTTACTTTGGGAGTTATTGCTGGACGTTTAGCATGTTTTGAACTGCAGTCTGCTAGGGCCGAGAAAAGCACCGTAGGAGCTTCCAGGCATGTTCCCTCTTTCCAGGCAAAGGAAAAGGCTGAGAGCCAAAGTGACAGGGTCTGTTTGTGTGTCCTGTTAAGAGGTTTCAGACAAGCTATGCCTTTCATGCCTAGCTTCTTTACTTTGGGAGTTATTGCTGGACGTTTAGCATGTTTTGAACTGCAGTCTGCTAGGGCCGAGAAAAGCACCGTAGGAGGTTCCAGGCATGTTCCCTCTTTCCAGGCAAAGGAAAAGGCTGAGAGCCAAAGTGACAGGGTCTGCTTGTGTGTCCTGTTAGGAGGTTTCAGACAAGCTATGCCTTTCAGTCCTAGCTTCTTTACTTTGGGAGTTATTGCTGGACGTTTAGCATGTTTTGAACTGCAGTCTGCTAGGGCCGAGAAAAGCACCGTAGGAGCTTCCAGGCATGTTCCCTCTTTCCAGGCAAAGGAAAAGGCTGAGAGCCAAAGTGACAGGGTCTGCTTGTGTGTCCTGTTAGGAGGTTTCAGACAAGCTATGCCTTTCAGTCCTAGCTTCTTTACTTTGGGAGTTATTGCTGGACGTTTAGCATGTTTTGAACTGCAGTCTGCTAGGGCCGAGAAAAGCACCGTAGGAGGTTCCAGGCATGTTCCCTCTTTCCAGGCAAAGGAAAAGGCTGAGAGCCAAAGTGACAGGGTCTGCTTGTGTGTCCTGTTAGGAGGTTTCAGACAAGCTATGCCTTTCAGTCCTAGCTTCTTTACTTTGGGAGTTATTGCTGGACGTTTAGCATGTTTTGAACTGCAGTCTGCTAGGGCCGAGAAAAGCACCGTAGGATGTTCCAGGCATGTTCCCTCTTTCCAGGCAAAGGAAAAGGCTGAGAGCCAAAGTGACAGGGTCTGCTTGTGTGTCCTGTTAGGAGGTTTCAGACAAGCTATGCCTTTCATGCCTAGCTTCTTTACTTTGGGAGTTATTGCTGGACGTTTAGCATGTTTTGAACTGCAGTCTGCTAGGGCCGAGAAAAGCACCGTAGGAGCTTCCAGGCATGTTCCCTCTTTCCAGGCAAAGGAAAAGGCTGAGAGCCAAAGTGACAGGGTCTGTTTGTGTGTCCTGTTAAGAGGTTTCAGACAAGCTATGCCTTTCAGTCCTAGCTTCTTTACTTTGGGAGTTATTGCTGGACGTTTAGCATGTTTTGAACTGCAGTCTGCTAGGGCCGAGAAAAGCACCGTAGGAGCTTCCAGGCATGTTCCCTCTTTCCAGGCAAAGGAAAAGGCTGAGAGCCAAAGTGACAGGGTCTGCTTGTGTGTCCTGTTAGGAGGTTTCAGACAAGCTATGCCTTTCAGTCCTAGCTTCTTTACTTTGGGAGTTATTGCTGGACGTTTAGCATGTTTTGAACTGCAGTCTGCTAGGGCCGAGAAAAGCACCGTAGGAGGTTCCAGGCATGTTCCCTCTTTCCAGGCAAAGGAAAAGGCTGAGAGCCAAAGTGACAGGGTCTGCTTGTGTGTCCTGGTAGGAGGTTTCAGACAAGCTATGCCTTTCATGCCTAGCTTCTTTACTTTGGGAGTTATTGCTGGACGTTTAGCATGTTTTGAACTGCAGTCTGCTAGGGCCGAGAAAAGCACCGTAGGAGCTTCCAGGCATGTTCCCTCTTTCCAGGCAAAGGAAAAGGCTGAGAGCCAAAGTGACAGGGTCTGCTTGTGTGTCCTGTTAGGAGGTTTCAGACAAGCTATGCCTTTCAGTCCTAGCTTCTTTACTTTGGGAGTTATTGCTGGACGTTTAGCATGTTTTGAACTGCAGTCTGCTAGGGCCGAGAAAAGCACCGTAGGAGCTTCCAGGCATGTTCCCTCTTTCCAGGCAAAGGAAAAGGCTGAGAGCCAAAGTGACAGGGTCTGCTTGTGTGTCCTGTTAGGAGGTTTCAGACAAGCTATGCCTTTCATGCCTAGCTTCTTTACTTTGGGAGTTATTGCTGGACGTTTAGCATGTTTTGAACTGCAGTCTGCTAGGGCCGAGAAAAGCACCGTAGGAGCTTCCAGGCATGTTCCCTCTTTCCAGGCAAAGGAAAAGGCTGAGAGCCAAAGTGACAGGGTCTGCTTGTGTGTCCTGTTAGGAGGTTTCAGACAAGCTATGCCTTTCAGTCCTAGCTTCTTTACTTTGGGAGTTATTGCTGGACGTTTAGCATGTTTTGAACTGCAGTCTGCTAGGGCCGAGAAAAGCACCGTAGGAGGTTCCAGGCATGTTCCCTCTTTCCAGGCAAAGGAAAAGGCTGAGAGCCAAAGTGACAGGGTCTGTTTGTGTGTCCTGTTAAGAGGTTTCAGACAAGCTATGCCTTTCAGTCCTAGCTTCTTTACTTTGGGAGTTATTGCTGGACGTTTAGCATGTTTTGAACTGCAGTCTGCTAGGGCCGAGAAAAGCACCGTAGGAGCTTCCAGGCATGTTCCCTCTTTCCAGGCAAAGGAAAAGGCTGAGAGCCAAAGTGACAGGGTCTGCTTGTGTGTCCTGTTAGGAGGTTTCAGACAAGCTATGCCTTTCATGCCTAGCTTCTTTACTTTGGGAGTTATTGCTGGACGTTTAGCATGTTTTGAACTGCAGTCTGCTAGGGCCGAGAAAAGCACCGTAGGAGCTTCCAGGCATGTTCCCTCTTTCCAGGCAAAGGAAAAGGCTGAGAGCCAAAGTGACAGGGTCTGCTTGTGTGTCCTGTTAGGAGGTTTCAGACAAGCTATGCCTTTCAGTCCTAGCTTCTTTACTTTGGGAGTTATTGCTGGACGTTTAGCATGTTTTGAACTGCAGTCTGCTAGGGCCGAGAAAAGCACCGTAGGAGGTTCCAGGCATGTTCCCTCTTTCCAGGCAAAGGAAAAGGCTGAGAGCCAAAATGACAGGGTCTGCTTGTGTGTCCTGTTAGGAGGTTTCAGACAAGCTATGCCTTTCAGGCCTAGATTCTTTACTTTGGGAGTTATTGCTGGACGTTTAGCATGTTTTGAACTGCAGTCTGCTAGGGCCGAGAAAAGCACCGTAGGAGGTTCCAGGCATGTTCCCTCTTTCCAGGCAAAGGAAAAGGCTGAGAGCCAAAGTGACAGGGTCTGCTTGTGTGTCCTGTTAGGAGGTTTCAGACAAGCTATGCCTTTCATGCCTAGCTTCTTTACTTTGGGAGTTATTGCTGGACGTTTAGCATGTTTTGAACTGCAGTCTGCTAGGGCCGAGAAAAGCACCGTAGGAGCTTCCAGGCATGTTCCCTCTTTCCAGGCAAAGGAAAAGGCTGAGAGCCAAAGTGACAGGGTCTGCTTGTGTGTCCTGTTAGGAGGTTTCAGACAAGTTATGCCTTTCATGCCTAGCTTCTTTACTTTGGGAGTTATTGCTGGACGTTTAGCATGTTTTGAACTGCAGTCTGCTAGGGCCGAGAAAAGCACCGTAGGAGGTTCCAGGCATGTTCCCTCTTTCCAGGCAAAGGAAAAGGCTGAGAGCCAAAGTGACAGGGTCTGCTTGTGTGTCCTGTTAGGAGGTTTCAGACAAGCTATGCCTTTCATGCCTAGCTTCTTTACTTTGGGAGTTATTGCTGGACGTTTAGCATGTTTTGAACTGCAGTCTGCTAGGGCCGAGAAAAGCACCGTAGGAGCTTCCAGGCATGTTCCCTCTTTCCAGGCAAAGGAAAAGGCTGAGAGCCAAAGTGACAGGGTCTGCTTGTGTGTCCTGTTAGGAGGTTTCAGACAAGCTATGCCTTTCAGTCCTAGCTTCTTTACTTTGGGAGTTATTGCTGGACGTTTAGCATGTTTTGAACTGCAGTCTGCTAGGGCCGAGAAAAGCACCATAGGAGCTTCCAGGCATGTTCCCTCTTTCCAGGCAAAGGAAAAGGCTGAGAGCCAAAGTGACAGGGTCTGCTTGTGTGTCCTGTTAAGAGGTTTCAGACAAGCTATGCCTTTCATGCCTAGCTTCTTTACTTTGGGAGTTATTGCTGGACGTTTAGCATGTTTTGAACTGCAGTCTGCTAGGGCCGAGAAAAGCACCGTAGGAGCTTCCAGGCATGTTCCCTCTTTCCAGGCAAAGGAAAAGGCTGAGAGCCAAAGTGACAGGGTCTGCTTGTGTGTCCTGTTAGGAGGTTTCAGACAAGCTATGCCTTTCATGCCTAGCTTCTTTACTTTGGGAGTTATTGCTGGACGTTTAGCATGTTTTGAACTGCAGTCTGCTAGGGCCGAGAAAAGCACCGTAGGAGCTTCCAGGCATGTTCCCTCTTTCCAGGCAAAGGAAAAGGCTGAGAGCCAAAGTGACAGGGTCTGTTTGTGTGTCCTGTTAAGAGGTTTCAGACAAGCTATGCCTTTCATGCCTAGCTTCTTTACTTTGGGAGTTATTGCTGGACGTTTAGCATGTTTTGAACTGCAGTCTGCTAGGGCCGAGAAAAGCACCGTAGGAGCTTCCAGGCATGTTCCCTCTTTCCAGGCAAAGGAAAAGGCTGAGAGCCAAAGTGACAGGGTCTGCTTGTGTGTCCTGTTAGGAGGTTTCAGACAAGCTATGCCTTTCAGTCCTAGCTTCTTTACTTTGGGAGTTATTGCTGGACGTTTAGCATGTTTTGAACTGCAGTCTGCTAGGGCCGAGAAAAGCACCGTAGGAGCTTCCAGGCATGTTCCCTCTTTCCAGGCAAAGGAAAAGGCTGAGAGCCAAAGTGACAGGGTCTGCTTGTGTGTCCTGTTAGGAGGTTTCAGACAAGCTATGCCTTTCAGTCCTAGCTTCTTTACTTTGGGAGTTATTGCTGGACGTTTAGCATGTTTTGAACTGCAGTCTGCTAGGGCCGAGAAAAGCACCGTAGGAGCTTCCAGGCATGTTCCCTCTTTCCAGGCAAAGGAAAAGGCTGAGAGCCAAAGTGACAGGGTCTGCTTGTGTGTCCTGTTAGGAGGTTTCAGACAAGCTATGCCTTTCAGTCCTAGCTTCTTTACTTTGGGAGTTATTGCTGGACGTTTAGCATGTTTTGAACTGCAGTCTGCTAGGGCCGAGAAAAGCACCGTAGGAGGTTCCAGGCATGTTCCCTCTTTCCAGGCAAAGGAAAAGGCTGAGAGCCAAAGTGACAGGGTCTGCTTGTGTGTCCTGTTAGGAGGTTTCAGACAAGCTATGCCTTTCAGTCCTAGCTTCTTTACTTTGGGAGTTATTGCTGGACGTTTAGCATGTTTTGAACTGCAGTCTGCTAGGGCCGAGAAAAGCACCGTAGGAGCTTCCAGGCATGTTCCCTCTTTCCAGGCAAAGGAAAAGGCTGAGAGCCAAAGTGACAGGGTCTGTTTGTGTGTCCTGTTAAGAGGTTTCAGACAAGCTATGCCTTTCATGCCTAGCTTCTTTACTTTGGGAGTTATTGCTGGACGTTTAGCATGTTTTGAACTGCAGTCTGCTAGGGCCGAGAAAAGCACCGTAGGAGCTTCCAGGCATGTTCCCTCTTTCCAGGCAAAGGAAAAGGCTGAGAGCCAAAGTGACAGGGTCTGCTTGTGTGTCCTGTTAGGAGGTTTCAGACAAGCTATGCCTTTCATGCCTAGCTTCTTTACTTTGGGAGTTATTGCTGGACGTTTAGCATGTTTTGAACTGCAGTCTGCTAGGGCCGAGAAAAGCACCGTAGGAGCTTCCAGGCATGTTCCCTCTTTCCAGGCAAAGGAAAAGGCTGAGAGCCAAAGTGACAGGGTCTGCTTGTGTGTCCTGTTAGGAGGTTTCAGACAAGCTATGCCTTCCATGCCTAGCTTCTTTACTTTGGGAGTTATTGCTGGACGTTTAGCATGTTTTGAACTGCAGTCTGCTAGGGCCGAGAAAAGCACCGTAGGAGCTTCCAGGCATGTTCCCTCTTTCCAGGCAAAGGAAAAGGCTGAGAGCCAAAGTGACAGGGTCTGCTTGTGTGTCCTGTTAGGAGGTTTCAGACAAGCTATGCCTTCCATGCCTAGCTTCTTTACTTTGGGAGTTATTGCTGGACGTTTAGCATGTTTTGAACTGCAGTCTGCTAGGGCCGAGAAAAGCACCGTAGGAGGTTCCAGGCATGTTCCCTCTTTCCAGGCAAAGGAAAAGGCTGAGAGCCAAAGTGACAGGGTCTGCTTGTGTGTCCTGTTAGGAGGTTTCAGACAAGCTATGCCTTTCAGGCCTAGCTTCTTTACTTTGGGAGTTATTGCTGGACGTTTAGCATGTTTTGAACTGCAGTCTGCTAGGGCCGAGAAAAGCACCGTAGGAGCTTCCAGGCATGTTCCCTCTTTCCAGGCAAAGGAAAAGGCTGAGAGCCAAAGTGACAGGGTCTGTTTGTGTGTCCTGTTAAGAGGTTTCAGACAAGCTATGCCTTTCAGTCCTAGCTTCTTTACTTTGGGAGTTATTGCTGGACGTTTAGCATGTTTTGAACTGCAGTCTGCTAGGGCCGAGAAAAGCACCGTAGGAGGTTCCAGGCATGTTCCCTCTTTCCAGGCAAAGGAAAAGGCTGAGAGCCAAAGTGACAGGGTCTGCTTGTGTGTCCTGTTAGGAGGTTTCAGACAAGCTATGCCTTTCAGTCCTAGCTTCTTTACTTTGGGAGTTATTGCTGGACGTTTAGCATGTTTTGAACTGCAGTCTGCTAGGGCCGAGAAAAGCACCGTAGGAGCTTCCAGGCATGTTCCCTCTTTCCAGGCAAAGGAAAAGGCTGAGAGCCAAAGTGACAGGGTCTGTTTGTGTGTCCTGTTAAGAGGTTTCAGACAAGCTATGCCTTTCAGTCCTAGCTTCTTTACTTTGGGAGTTATTGCTGGACGTTTAGCATGTTTTGAACTGCAGTCTGCTAGGGCCGAGAAAAGCACCGTAGGAGCTTCCAGGCATGTTCCCTCTTTCCAGGCAAAGGAAAAGGCTGAGAGCCAAAGTGACAGGGTCTGCTTGTGTGTCCTGTTAGGAGGTTTCAGACAAGCTATGCCTTTCAGTCCTAGCTTCTTTACTTTGGGAGTTATTGCTGGACGTTTAGCATGTTTTGAACTGCAGTCTGCTAGGGCCGAGAAAAGCACCGTAGGAGCTTCCAGGCATGTTCCCTCTTTCCAGGCAAAGGAAAAGGCTGAGAGCCAAAGTGACAGGGTCTGCTTGTGTGTCCTGTTAGGAGGTTTCAGACAAGCTATGCCTTTCAGTCCTAGCTTCTTTACTTTGGGAGTTATTGCTGGACGTTTAGCATGTTTTGAACTGCAGTCTGCTAGGGCCGAGAAAAGCACCGTAGGAGCTTCCAGGCATGTTCCCTCTTTCCAGGCAAAGGAAAAGGCTGAGAGCCAAAGTGACAGGGTCTGCTTGTGTGTCCTGTTAGGAGGTTTCAGACAAGCTATGCCTTTCAGTCCTAGCTTCTTTACTTTGGGAGTTATTGCTGGACGTTTAGCATGTTTTGAACTGCAGTCTGCTAGGGCCGAGAAAAGCACCGTAGGATGTTCCAGGCATGTTCCCTCTTTCCAGGCAAAGGAAAAGGCTGAGAGCCAAAGTGACAGGGTCTGCTTGTGTGTCCTGTTAGGAGGTTTCAGACAAGCTATGCCTTTCATGCCTAGCTTCTTTACTTTGGGAGTTATTGCTGGACGTTTAGCATGTTTTGAACTGCAGTCTGCTAGGGCCGAGAAAAGCACCGTAGGAGCTTCCAGGCATGTTCCCTCTTTCCAGGCAAAGGAAAAGGCTGAGAGCCAAAGTGACAGGGTCTGTTTGTGTGTCCTGTTAAGAGGTTTCAGACAAGCTATGCCTTTCAGTCCTAGCTTCTTTACTTTGGGAGTTATTGCTGGACGTTTAGCATGTTTTGAACTGCAGTCTGCTAGGGCCGAGAAAAGCACCGTAGGAGCTTCCAGGCATGTTCCCTCTTTCCAGGCAAAGGAAAAGGCTGAGAGCCAAAGTGACAGGGTCTGCTTGTGTGTCCTGTTAGGAGGTTTCAGACAAGCTATGCCTTTCAGTCCTAGCTTCTTTACTTTGGGAGTTATTGCTGGACGTTTAGCATGTTTTGAACTGCAGTCTGCTAGGGCCGAGAAAAGCACCGTAGGAGGTTCCAGGCATGTTCCCTCTTTCCAGGCAAAGGAAAAGGCTGAGAGCCAAAGTGACAGGGTCTGCTTGTGTGTCCTGTTAGGAGGTTTCAGACAAGCTATGCCTTTCATGCCTAGCTTCTTTACTTTGGGAGTTATTGCTGGACGTTTAGCATGTTTTGAACTGCAGTCTGCTAGGGCCGAGAAAAGCACCGTAGGAGCTTCCAGGCATGTTCCCTCTTTCCAGGCAAAGGAAAAGGCTGAGAGCCAAAGTGACAGGGTCTGCTTGTGTGTCCTGTTAGGAGGTTTCAGACAAGCTATGCCTTTCAGTCCTAGCTTCTTTACTTTGGGAGTTATTGCTGGACGTTTAGCATGTTTTGAACTGCAGTCTGCTAGGGCCGAGAAAAGCACCGTAGGAGCTTCCAGGCATGTTCCCTCTTTCCAGGCAAAGGAAAAGGCTGAGAGCCAAAGTGACAGGGTCTGCTTGTGTGTCCTGTTAGGAGGTTTCAGACAAGCTATGCCTTTCATGCCTAGCTTCTTTACTTTGGGAGTTATTGCTGGACGTTTAGCATGTTTTGAACTGCAGTCTGCTAGGGCCGAGAAAAGCACCGTAGGAGCTTCCAGGCATGTTCCCTCTTTCCAGGCAAAGGAAAAGGCTGAGAGCCAAAGTGACAGGGTCTGCTTGTGTGTCCTGTTAGGAGGTTTCAGACAAGCTATGCCTTTCAGGCCTAGCTTCTTTACTTTGGGAGTTATTGCTGGACGTTTAGCATGTTTTGAACTGCAGTCTGCTAGGGCCGAGAAAAGCACCGTAGGAGCTTCCAGGCATGTTCCCTCTTTCCAGGCAAAGGAAAAGGCTGAGAGCCAAAGTGACAGGGTCTGTTTGTGTGTCCTGTTAAGAGGTTTCAGACAAGCTATGCCTTTCAGTCCTAGCTTCTTTACTTTGGGAGTTATTGCTGGACGTTTAGCATGTTTTGAACTGCAGTCTGCTAGGGCCGAGAAAAGCACCGTAGGAGCTTCCAGGCATGTTCCCTCTTTCCAGGCAAAGGAAAAGGCTGAGAGCCAAAGTGACAGGGTCTGCTTGTGTGTCCTGGTAGGAGGTTTCAGACAAGCTATGCCTTTCAGTCGTAGCTTCTTTACTTTGGGAGTTATTGCTGGACGTTTAGCATGTTTTGAACTGCAGTCTGCTAGGGCCGAGAAAAGCACCGTAGGAGGTTCCAGGCATGTTCCCTCTTTCCAGGCAAAGGAAAAGGCTGAGAGCCAAAGTGACAGGGTCTGCTTGTGTGTCCTGTTAGGAGGTTTCAGACAAGCTATGCCTTTCATGCCTAGCTTCTTTACTTTGGGAGTTATTGCTGGACGTTTAGCATGTTTTGAACTGCAGTCTGCTAGGGCCGAGAAAAGCACCGTAGGAGCTTCCAGGCATGTTCCCTCTTTCCAGGCAAAGGAAAAGGCTGAGAGCCAAAGTGACAGGGTCTGCTTGTGTGTCCTGTTAGGAGGTTTCAGACAAGCTATGCCTTTCAGTCCTAGCTTCTTTACTTTGGGAGTTATTGCTGGACGTTTAGCATGTTTTGAACTGCAGTCTGCTAGGGCCGAGAAAAGCACCGTAGGAGCTTCCAGGCATGTTCCCTCTTTCCAGGCAAAGGAAAAGGCTGAGAGCCAAAATGACAGGGTCTGCTTGTGTGTCCTGTTAGGAGGTTTCAGACAAGCTATGCCTTTCAGGCCTAGATTCTTTACTTTGGGAGTTATTGCTGGACGTTTAGCATGTTTTGAACTGCAGTCTGCTAGGGCCGAGAAAAGCACCGTAGGAGGTTCCAGGCATGTTCCCTCTTTCCAGGCAAAGGAAAAGGCTGAGAGCCAAAGTGACAGGGTCTGCTTGTGTGTCCTGTTAGGAGGTTTCAGACAAGCTATGCCTTTCATGCCTAGCTTCTTTACTTTGGGAGTTATTGCTGGACGTTTAGCATGTTTTGAACTGCAGTCTGCTAGGGCCGAGAAAAGCACCGTAGGAGCTTCCAGGCATGTTCCCTCTTTCCAGGCAAAGGAAAAGGCTGAGAGCCAAAGTGACAGGGTCTGCTTGTGTGTCCTGTTAGGAGGTTTCAGACAAGTTATGCCTTTCATGCCTAGCTTCTTTACTTTGGGAGTTATTGCTGGACGTTTAGCATGTTTTGAACTGCAGTCTGCTAGGGCCGAGAAAAGCACCGTAGGAGGTTCCAGGCATGTTCCCTCTTTCCAGGCAAAGGAAAAGGCTGAGAGCCAAAGTGACAGGGTCTGCTTGTGTGTCCTGTTAGGAGGTTTCAGACAAGCTATGCCTTTCATGCCTAGCTTCTTTACTTTGGGAGTTATTGCTGGACGTTTAGCATGTTTTGAACTGCAGTCTGCTAGGGCTGAGAAAAGCACCGTAGGAGCTTCCAGGCATGTTCCCTCTTTCCAGGCAAAGGAAAAGGCTGAGAGCCAAAGTGACAGGGTCTGCTTGTGTGTCCTGTTAGGAGGTTTCAGACAAGCTATGCCTTTCAGTCCTAGCTTCTTTACTTTGGGAGTTATTGCTGGACGTTTAGCATGTTTTGAACTGCAGTCTGCTAGGGCCGAGAAAAGCACCGTAGGAGGTTCCAGGCATGTTCCCTCTTTCCAGGCAAAGGAAAAGGCTGAGAGCCAAAGTGACAGGGTCTGCTTGTGTGTCCTGTTAGGAGGTTTCAGACAAGCTATGCCTTTCATGCCTAGCTTCTTTACTTTGGGAGTTATTGCTGGACGTTTAGCATGTTTTGAACTGCAGTCTGCTAGGGCCGAGAAAAGCACCGTAGGAGCTTCCAGGCATGTTCCCTCTTTCCAGGCAAAGGAAAAGGCTGAGAGCCAAAGTGACAGGGTCTGCTTGTGTGTCCTGTTAGGAGGTTTCAGACAAGCTATGCCTTTCAGTCCTAGCTTCTTTACTTTGGGAGTTATTGCTGGACGTTTAGCATGTTTTGAACTGCAGTCTGCTAGGGCCGAGAAAAGCACCGTAGGAGCTTCCAGGCATGTTCCCTCTTTCCAGGCAAAGGAAAAGGCTGAGAGCCAAAGTGACAGGGTCTGTTTGTGTGTCCTGTTAAGAGGTTTCAGACAAGCTATGCCTTTCAGTCCTAGCTTCTTTACTTTGGGAGTTATTGCTGGACGTTTAGCATGTTTTGAACTGCAGTCTGCTAGGGCCGAGAAAAGCACCGTAGGAGCTTCCAGGCATGTTCCCTCTTTCCAGGCAAAGGAAAAGGCTGAGAGCCAAAGTGACAGGGTCTGCTTGTGTGTCCTGTTAGGAGGTTTCAGACAAGCTATGCCTTTCATGCCTAGCTTCTTTACTTTGGGAGTTATTGCTGGACGTTTAGCATGTTTTGAACTGCAGTCTGCTAGGGCCGAGAAAAGCACCGTAGGAGCTTCCAGGCATGTTCCCTCTTTCCAGGCAAAGGAAAAGGCTGAGAGCCAAAGTGACAGGGTCTGCTTGTGTGTCCTGTTAGGAGGTTTCAGACAAGCTATGCCTTTCATGCCTAGCTTCTTTACTTTGGGAGTTATTGCTGGACGTTTAGCATGTTTTGAACTGCAGTCTGCTAGGGCCGAGAAAAGCACCGTAGGAGGTTCCAGGCATGTTCCCTCTTTCCAGGCAAAGGAAAAGGCTGAGAGCCAAAGTGACAGGGTCTGCTTGTGTGTCCTGTTAGGAGGTTTCAGACAAGCTATGCCTTCCATGCCTAGCTTCTTTACTTTGGGAGTTATTGCTGGACGTTTAGCATGTTTTGAACTGCAGTCTGCTAGGGCCGAGAAAAGCACCGTAGGAGCTTCCAGGCATGTTCCCTCTTTCCAGGCAAAGGAAAAGGCTGAGAGCCAAAGTGACAGGGTCTGCTTGTGTGTCCTGTTAGGAGGTTTCAGACAAGCTATGCCTTTCAGTCCTAGCTTCTTTACTTTGGGAGTTATTGCTGGACGTTTAGCATGTTTTGAACTGCAGTCTGCTAGGGCCGAGAAAAGCACCGTAGGAGCTTCCAGGCATGTTCCCTCTTTCCAGGCAAAGGAAAAGGCTGAGAGCCAAAGTGACAGGGTCTGCTTGTGTGTCCTGTTAGGAGGTTTCAGACAAGCTATGCCTTTCATGCCTAGCTTCTTTACTTTGGGAGTTATTGCTGGACGTTTAGCATGTTTTGAACTGCAGTCTGCTAGGGCCGAGAAAAGCACCGTAGGAGGTTCCAGGCATGTTCCCTCTTTCCAGGCAAAGGAAAAGGCTGAGAGCCAAAGTGACAGGGTCTGCTTGTGTGTCCTGTTAGGAGGTTTCAGACAAGCTATGCCTTTCAGTCCTAGCTTCTTTACTTTGGGAGTTATTGCTGGACGTTTAGCATGTTTTGAACTGCAGTCTGCTAGGGCCGAGAAAAGCACCGTAGGAGCTTCCAGGCATGTTCCCTCTTTCCAGGCAAAGGAAAAGGCTGAGAGCCAAAGTGACAGGGTCTGTTTGTGTGTCCTGTTAAGAAGTTTCAGACAAGCTATGCCTTTCAGTCCTAGCTTCTTTACTTTGGGAGTTATTGCTGGACGTTTAGCATGTTTTGAACTGCAGTCTGCTAGGGCCGAGAAAAGCACCGTAGGAGGTTCCAGGCATGTTCCCTCTTTCCAGGCAAAGGAAAAGGCTGAGAGCCAAAGTGACAGGGTCTGCTTGTGTGTCCTGTTAGGAGGTTTCAGACAAGCTATGCCTTTCAGTCCTAGCTTCTTTACTTTGGGAGTTATTGCTGGACGTTTAGCATGTTTTGAACTGCAGTCTGCTAGGGCCGAGAAAAGCACCGTAGGAGGTTCCAGGCATGTTCCCTCTTTCCAGGCAAAGGAAAAGGCTGAGAGCCAAAGTGACAGGGTCTGCTTGTGTGTCCTGTTAGGAGGTTTCAGACAAGCTATGCCTTTCAGTCCTAGCTTCTTTACTTTGGGAGTTATTGCTGGACGTTTAGCATGTTTTGAACTGCAGTCTGCTAGGGCCGAGAAAAGCACTGTAGGAGGTTCCAGGCATGTTCCCTCTTTCCAGGCAAAGGAAAAGGCTGAGAGCCAAAGTGACAGGGTCTGCTTGTGTGTCCTGTTAGGAGGTTTCAGACAAGCTATGCCTTTCAGTCCTAGCTTCTTTACTTTGGGAGTTATTGCTGGACGTTTAGCATGTTTTGAACTGCAGTCTGCTAGGGCCGAGAAAAGCACCGTAGGAGCTTCCAGGCATGTTCCCTCTTTCCAGGCAAAGGAAAAGGCTGAGAGCCAAAGTGACAGGGTCTGTTTGTGTGTCCTGTTAAGAGGTTTCAGACAAGCTATGCCTTTCAGTCCTAGCTTCTTTACTTTGGGAGTTATTGCTGGACGTTTAGCATGTTTTGAACTGCAGTCTGCTAGGGCCGAGAAAAGCACCGTAGGAGCTTCCAGGCATGTTCCCTCTTTCCAGGCAAAGGAAAAGGCTGAGAGCCAAAGTGACAGGGTCTGCTTGTGTGTCCTGGTAGGAGGTTTCAGACAAGCTATGCCTTTCATGCCTAGCTTCTTTACTTTGGGAGTTATTGCTGGACGTTTAGCATGTTTTGAACTGCAGTCTGCTAGGGCCGAGAAAAGCACCGTAGGATGTTCCAGGCATGTTCCCTCTTTCCAGGCAAAGGAAAAGGCTGAGAGCCAAAGTGACAGGGTCTGCTTGTGTGTCCTGTTAGGAGGTTTCAGACAAGCTATGCCTTTCATGCCTAGCTTCTTTACTTTGGGAGTTATTGCTGGACGTTTAGCATGTTTTGAACTGCAGTCTGCTAGGGCCGAGAAAAGCACCGTAGGAGCTTCCAGGCATGTTCCCTCTTTCCAGGCAAAGGAAAAGGCTGAGAGCCAAAGTGACAGGGTCTGTTTGTGTGTCCTGTTAAGAGGTTTCAGACAAGCTATGCCTTTCAGTCCTAGCTTCTTTACTTTGGGAGTTATTGCTGGACGTTTAGCATGTTTTGAACTGCAGTCTGCTAGGGCCGAGAAAAGCACCGTAGGAGCTTCCAGGCATGTTCCCTCTTTCCAGGCAAAGGAAAAGGCTGAGAGCCAAAGTGACAGGGTCTGTTTGTGTGTCCTGTTAAGAGGTTTCAGACAAGCTATGCCTTTCAGTCCTAGCTTCTTTACTTTGGGAGTTATTGCTGGACGTTTAGCATGTTTTGAACTGCAGTCTGCTAGGGCCGAGAAAAGCACCGTAGGAGCTTCCAGGCATGTTCCCTCTTTCCAGGCAAAGGAAAAGGCTGAGAGCCAAAGTGACAGGGTCTGCTTGTGTGTCCTGTTAGGAGGTTTCAGACAAGCTATGCCTTTCAGTCCTAGCTTCTTTACTTTGGGAGTTATTGCTGGACGTTTAGCATGTTTTGAACTGCAGTCTGCTAGGGCCGAGAAAAGCACCGTAGGAGCTTCCAGGCATGTTCCCTCTTTCCAGGCAAAGGAAAAGGCTGAGAGCCAAAGTGACAGGGTCTGCTTGTGTGTCCTGTTAGGAGGTTTCAGACAAGCTATGCCTTTCATGCCTAGCTTCTTTACTTTGGGAGTTATTGCTGGACGTTTAGCATGTTTTGAACTGCAGTCTGCTAGGGCCGAGAAAAGCACCGTAGGAGCTTCCAGGCATGTTCCCTCTTTCCAGGCAAAGGAAAAGGCTGAGAGCCAAAGTGACAGGGTCTGCTTGTGTGTCCTGTTAGGAGGTTTCAGACAAGCTATGCCTTCCATGCCTAGCTTCTTTACTTTGGGAGTTATTGCTGGACGTTTAGCATGTTTTGAACTGCAGTCTGCTAGGGCCGAGAAAAGCACCGTAGGAGGTTCCAGGCATGTTCCCTCTTTCCAGGCAAAGGAAAAGGCTGAGAGCCAAAGTGACAGGGTCTGCTTGTGTGTCCTGTTAGGAGGTTTCAGACAAGCTATGCCTTTCAGTCCTAGCTTCTTTACTTTGGGAGTTATTGCTGGACGTTTAGCATGTTTTGAACTGCAGTCTGCTAGGGCCGAGAAAAGCACCGTAGGAGCTTCCAGGCATGTTCCCTCTTTCCAGGCAAAGGAAAAGGCTGAGAGCCAAAGTGACAGGGTCTGTTTGTGTGTCCTGTTAAGAGGTTTCAGACAAGCTATGCCTTTCAGTCCTAGCTTCTTTACTTTGGGAGTTATTGCTGGACGTTTAGCATGTTTTGAACTGCAGTCTGCTAGGGCCGAGAAAAGCACCGTAGGAGGTTCCAGGCATGTTCCCTCTTTCCAGGCAAAGGAAAAGGCTGAGAGCCAAAGTGACAGGGTCTGCTTGTGTGTCCTGTTAGGAGGTTTCAGACAAGCTATGCCTTTCAGTCCTAGCTTCTTTACTTTGGGAGTTATTGCTGGACGTTTAGCATGTTTTGAACTGCAGTCTGCTAGGGCCGAGAAAAGCACCGTAGGAGGTTCCAGGCATGTTCCCTCTTTCCAGGCAAAGGAAAAGGCTGAGAGCCAAAGTGACAGGGTCTGCTTGTGTGTCCTGTTAGGAGGTTTCAGACAAGCTATGCCTTTCAGTCCTAGCTTCTTTACTTTGGGAGTTATTGCTGGACGTTTAGCATGTTTTGAACTGCAGTCTGCTAGGGCCGAGAAAAGCACCGTAGGAGCTTCCAGGCATGTTCCCTCTTTCCAGGCAAAGGAAAAGGCTGAGAGCCAAAGTGACAGGGTCTGTTTGTGTGTCCTGTTAAGAGGTTTCAGACAAGCTATGCCTTTCAGTCCTAGCTTCTTTACTTTGGGAGTTATTGCTGGACGTTTAGCATGTTTTGAACTGCAGTCTGCTAGGGCCGAGAAAAGCACCGTAGGAGGTTCCAGGCATGTTCCCTCTTTCCAGGCAAAGGAAAAGGCTGAGAGCCAAAGTGACAGGGTCTGCTTGTGTGTCCTGGTAGGAGGTTTCAGACAAGCTATGCCTTTCATGCCTAGCTTCTTTACTTTGGGAGTTATTGCTGGACGTTTAGCATGTTTTGAACTGCAGTCTGCTAGGGCCGAGAAAAGCACCGTAGGATGTTCCAGGCATGTTCCCTCTTTCCAGGCAAAGGAAAAGGCTGAGAGCCAAAGTGACAGGGTCTGCTTGTGTGTCCTGTTAGGAGGTTTCAGACAAGCTATGCCTTTCAGTCCTAGCTTCTTTACTTTGGGAGTTATTGCTGGACGTTTAGCATGTTTTGAACTGCAGTCTGCTAGGGCCGAGAAAAGCACTGTAGGAGGTTCCAGGCATGTTCCCTCTTTCCAGGCAAAGGAAAAGGCTGAGAGCCAAAGTGACAGGGTCTGCTTGTGTGTCCTGTTAGGAGGTTTCAGACAAGCTATGCCTTTCAGTCCTAGCTTCTTTACTTTGGGAGTTATTGCTGGACGTTTAGCATGTTTTGAACTGCAGTCTGCTAGGGCCGAGAAAAGCACCGTAGGAGCTTCCAGGCATGTTCCCTCTTTCCAGGCAAAGGAAAAGGCTGAGAGCCAAAGTGACAGGGTCTGTTTGTGTGTCCTGTTAAGAGGTTTCAGACAAGCTATGCCTTTCAGTCCTAGCTTCTTTACTTTGGGAGTTATTGCTGGACGTTTAGCATGTTTTGAACTGCAGTCTGCTAGGGCCGAGAAAAGCACCGTAGGAGCTTCCAGGCATGTTCCCTCTTTCCAGGCAAAGGAAAAGGCTGAGAGCAACAGTGACAGGGTCTGCTTGTGTGTCCTGGTAGGAGGTTTCAGACAAGCTATGCCTTTCATGCCTAGCTTCTTTACTTTGGGAGTTATTGCTGGACGTTTAGCATGTTTTGAACTGCAGTCTGCTAGGGCCGAGAAAAGCACCGTAGGATGTTCCAGGCATGTTCCCTCTTTCCAGGCAAAGGAAAAGGCTGAGAGCCAAAGTGACAGGGTCTGCTTGTGTGTCCTGTTAGGAGGTTTCAGACAAGCTATGCCTTTCATGCCTAGCTTCTTTACTTTGGGAGTTATTGCTGGACGTTTAGCATGTTTTGAACTGCAGTCTGCTAGGGCCGAGAAAAGCACCGTAGGAGCTTCCAGGCATGTTCCCTCTTTCCAGGCAAAGGAAAAGGCTGAGAGCCAAAGTGACAGGGTCTGTTTGTGTGTCCTGTTAAGAGGTTTCAGACAAGCTATGCCTTTCAGTCCTAGCTTCTTTACTTTGGGAGTTATTGCTGGACGTTTAGCATGTTTTGAACTGCAGTCTGCTAGGGCCGAGAAAAGCACCGTAGGAGCTTCCAGGCATGTTCCCTCTTTCCAGGCAAAGGAAAAGGCTGAGAGCCAAAGTGACAGGGTCTGTTTGTGTGTCCTGTTAAGAGGTTTCAGACAAGCTATGCCTTTCAGTCCTAGCTTCTTTACTTTGGGAGTTATTGCTGGACGTTTAGCATGTTTTGAACTGCAGTCTGCTAGGGCCGAGAAAAGCACCGTAGGAGCTTCCAGGCATGTTCCCTCTTTCCAGGCAAAGGAAAAGGCTGAGAGCCAAAGTGACAGGGTCTGCTTGTGTGTCCTGTTAGGAGGTTTCAGACAAGCTATGCCTTTCAGTCCTAGCTTCTTTACTTTGGGAGTTATTGCTGGACGTTTAGCATGTTTTGAACTGCAGTCTGCTAGGGCCGAGAAAAGCACCGTAGGAGCTTCCAGGCATGTTCCCTCTTTCCAGGCAAAGGAAAAGGCTGAGAGCCAAAGTGACAGGGTCTGCTTGTGTGTCCTGTTAGGAGGTTTCAGACAAGCTATGCCTTTCATGCCTAGCTTCTTTACTTTGGGAGTTATTGCTGGACGTTTAGCATGTTTTGAACTGCAGTCTGCTAGGGCCGAGAAAAGCACCGTAGGAGCTTCCAGGCATGTTCCCTCTTTCCAGGCAAAGGAAAAGGCTGAGAGCCAAAGTGACAGGGTCTGCTTGTGTGTCCTGTTAGGAGGTTTCAGACAAGCTATGCCTTCCATGCCTAGCTTCTTTACTTTGGGAGTTATTGCTGGACGTTTAGCATGTTTTGAACTGCAGTCTGCTAGGGCCGAGAAAAGCACCGTAGGAGGTTCCAGGCATGTTCCCTCTTTCTAGGCAAAGGAAAAGGCTGAGAGCCAAAGTGACAGGGTCTGCTTGTGTGTCCTGTTAGGAGGTTTCAGACAAGCTATGCCTTTCAGTCCTAGCTTCTTTACTTTGGGAGTTATTGCTGGACGTTTAGCATGTTTTGAACTGCAGTCTGCTAGGGCCGAGAAAAGCACCGTAGGAGCTTCCAGGCATGTTCCCTCTTTCCAGGCAAAGGAAAAGGCTGAGAGCCAAAGTGACAGGGTCTGTTTGTGTGTCCTGTTAAGAGGTTTCAGACAAGCTATGCCTTTCAGTCCTAGCTTCTTTACTTTGGGAGTTATTGCTGGACGTTTAGCATGTTTTGAACTGCAGTCTGCTAGGGCCGAGAAAAGCACCGTAGGAGGTTCCAGGCATGTTCCCTCTTTCCAGGCAAAGGAAAAGGCTGAGAGCCAAAGTGACAGGGTCTGCTTGTGTGTCCTGTTAGGAGGTTTCAGACAAGCTATGCCTTTCAGTCCTAGCTTCTTTACTTTGGGAGTTATTGCTGGACGTTTAGCATGTTTTGAACTGCAGTCTGCTAGGGCCGAGAAAAGCACCGTAGGAGGTTCCAGGCATGTTCCCTCTTTCCAGGCAAAGGAAAAGGCTGAGAGCCAAAGTGACAGGGTCTGCTTGTGTGTCCTGTTAGGAGGTTTCAGACAAGCTATGCCTTTCAGTCCTAGCTTCTTTACTTTGGGAGTTATTGCTGGACGTTTAGCATGTTTTGAACTGCAGTCTGCTAGGGCCGAGAAAAGCACCGTAGGAGCTTCCAGGCATGTTCCCTCTTTCCAGGCAAAGGAAAAGGCTGAGAGCCAAAGTGACAGGGTCTGTTTGTGTGTCCTGTTAAGAGGTTTCAGACAAGCTATGCCTTTCAGTCCTAGCTTCTTTACTTTGGGAGTTATTGCTGGACGTTTAGCATGTTTTGAACTGCAGTCTGCTAGGGCCGAGAAAAGCACCGTAGGAGCTTCCAGGCATGTTCCCTCTTTCCAGGCAAAGGAAAAGGCTGAGAGCCAAAGTGACAGGGTCTGCTTGTGTGTCCTGGTAGGAGGTTTCAGACAAGCTATGCCTTTCATGCCTAGCTTCTTTACTTTGGGAGTTATTGCTGGACGTTTAGCATGTTTTGAACTGCAGTCTGCTAGGGCCGAGAAAAGCACCGTAGGATGTTCCAGGCATGTTCCCTCTTTCCAGGCAAAGGAAAAGGCTGAGAGCCAAAGTGACAGGGTCTGCTTGTGTGTCCTGTTAGGAGGTTTCAGACAAGCTATGCCTTTCATGCCTAGCTTCTTTACTTTGGGAGTTATTGCTGGACGTTTAGCATGTTTTGAACTGCAGTCTGCTAGGGCCGAGAAAAGCACCGTAGGAGCTTCCAGGCATGTTCCCTCTTTCCAGGCAAAGGAAAAGGCTGAGAGCCAAAGTGACAGGGTCTGTTTGTGTGTCCTGTTAAGAGGTTTCAGACAAGCTATGCCTTTCAGTCCTAGCTTCTTTACTTTGGGAGTTATTGCTGGACGTTTAGCATGTTTTGAACTGCAGTCTGCTAGGGCCGAGAAAAGCACCGTAGGAGCTTCCAGGCATGTTCCCTCTTTCCAGGCAAAGGAAAAGGCTGAGAGCCAAAGTGACAGGGTCTGCTTGTGTGTCCTGTTAGGAGGTTTCAGACAAGCTATGCCTTTCATGCCTAGCTTCTTTACTTTGGGAGTTATTGCTGGACGTTTAGCATGTTTTGAACTGCAGTCTGCTAGGGCCGAGAAAAGCACCGTAGGAGCTTCCAGGCATGTTCCCTCTTTCCAGGCAAAGGAAAAGGCTGAGAGCCAAAGTGACAGGGTCTGTTTGTGTGTCCTGTTAGGAGGTTTCAGACAAGCTATGCCTTTCAGGCCTAGCTTCTTTACTTTGGGAGTTATTGCTGGACGTTTAGCATGTTTTGAACTGCAGTCTGCTAGGGCCGAGAAAAGCACCGTAGGAGCTTCCAGGCATGTTCCCTCTTTCCAGGCAAAGGAAAAGGCTGAGAGCCAAAGTGACAGGGTCTGCTTGTGTGTCCTGTTAGGAGGTTTCAGACAAGCTATGCCTTTCAGTCCTAGCTTCTTTACTTTGGGAGTTATTGCTGGACGTTTAGCATGTTTTGAACTGCAGTCTGCTAGGGCCGAGAAAAGCACCGTAGGAGCTTCCAGGCATGTTCCCTCTTTCCAGGCAAAGGAAAAGGCTGAGAGCCAAAGTGACAGGGTCTGCTTGTGTGTCCTGTTAGGAGGTTTCAGACAAGCTATGCCTTTCAGTCCTAGCTTCTTTACTTTGGGAGTTATTGCTGGACGTTTAGCATGTTTTGAACTGCAGTCTGCTAGGGCCGAGAAAAGCACCGTAGGAGGTTCCAGGCATGTTCCCTCTTTCCAGGCAAAGGAAAAGGCTGAGAGCCAAAGTGACAGGGTCTGCTTGTGTGTCCTGTTAGGAGGTTTCAGACAAGCTATGCCTTTCAGTCCTAGCTTCTTTACTTTGGGAGTTATTGCTGGACGTTTAGCATGTTTTGAACTGCAGTCTGCTAGGGCCGAGAAAAGCACCGTAGGAGCTTCCAGGCATGTTCCCTCTTTCCAGGCAAAGGAAAAGGCTGAGAGCCAAAGTGACAGGGTCTGTTTGTGTGTCCTGTTAAGAGGTTTCAGACAAGCTATGCCTTTCAGGCCTAGCTTCTTTACTTTGGGAGTTATTGCTGGACGTTTAGCATGTTTTGAACTGCAGTCTGCTAGGGCCGAGAAAAGCACCGTAGGAGGTTCCAGGCATGTTCCCTCTTTCCAGGCAAAGGAAAAGGCTGAGAGCCAAAGTGACAGGGTCTGCTTGTGTGTCCTGTTAGGAGGTTTCAGACAAGCTATGCCTTTCATGCCTAGCTTCTTTACTTTGGGAGTTATTGCTGGACGTTTAGCATGTTTTGAACTGCAGTCTGCTAGGGCCGAGAAAAGCACCGTAGGAGCTTCCAGGCATGTTCCCTCTTTCCAGGCAAAGGAAAAGGCTGAGAGCCAAAGTGACAGGGTCTGCTTGTGTGTCCTGTTAGGAGGTTTCAGACAAGCTATGCCTTTCAGGCCTAGCTTCTTTACTTTGGGAGTTATTGCTGGACGTTTAGCATGTTTTGAACTGCAGTCTGCTAGGGCCGAGAAAAGCACCGTAGGAGGTTCCAGGCATGTTCCCTCTTTCCAGGCAAAGGAAAAGGCTGAGAGCCAAAGTGACAGGGTCTGCTTGTGTGTCCTGTTAGGAGGTTTCAGACAAGCTATGCCTTTCAGTCCTAGCTTCTTTACTTTGGGAGTTATTGCTGGACGTTTAGCATGTTTTGAACTGCAGTCTGCTAGGGCCGAGAAAAGCACCGTAGGAGCTTCCAGGCATGTTCCCTCTTTCCAGGCAAAGGAAAAGGCTGAGAGCCAAAGTGACAGGGTCTGCTTGTGTGTCCTGTTAGGAGGTTTCAGACAAGCTATGCCTTTCATGCCTAGCTTCTTTACTTTGGGAGTTATTGCTGGACGTTTAGCATGTTTTGAACTGCAGTCTGCTAGGGCCGAGAAAAGCACCGTAGGAGGTTCCAGGCATGTTCCCTCTTTCCAGGCAAAGGAAAAGGCTGAGAGCCAAAGTGACAGGGTCTGCTTGTGTGTCCTGTTAGGAGGTTTCAGACAAGCTATGCCTTTCATGCCTAGCTTCTTTACTTTGGGAGTTATTGCTGGACGTTTAGCATGTTTTGAACTGCAGTCTGCTAGGGCTGAGAAAAGCACCGTAGGAGCTTCCAGGCATGTTCCCTCTTTCCAGGCAAAGGAAAAGGCTGAGAGCCAAAGTGACAGGGTCTGCTTGTGTGTCCTGTTAGGAGGTTTCAGACAAGCTATGCCTTTCAGTCCTAGCTTCTTTACTTTGGGAGTTATTGCTGGACGTTTAGCATGTTTTGAACTGCAGTCTGCTAGGGCCGAGAAAAGCACGGTAGGAGCTTCCAGGCATGTTCCCTCTTTCCAGGCAAAGGAAAAGGCTGAGAGCCAAAGTGACAGGGTCTGCTTGTGTGTCCTGTTAGGAGGTTTCAGACAAGCTATGCCTTTCATGCCTAGCTTCTTTACTTTGGGAGTTATTGCTGGACGTTTAGCATGTTTTGAACTGCAGTCTGCTAGGGCCGAGAAAAGCACCGTAGGAGCTTCCAGGCATGTTCCCTCTTTCCAGGCAAAGGAAAAGGCTGAGAGCCAAAGTGACAGGGTCTGCTTGTGTGTCCTGTTAGGAGGTTTCAGACAAGCTATGCCTTTCAGTCCTAGCTTCTTTACTTTGGGAGTTATTGCTGGACGTTTAGCATGTTTTGAACTGCAGTCTGCTAGGGCCGAGAAAAGCACCGTAGGAGCTTCCAGGCATGTTCCCTCTTTCCAGGCAAAGGAAAAGGCTGAGAGCCAAAGTGACAGGGTCTGCTTGTGTGTCCTGTTAGGAGGTTTCAGACAAGCTATGCCTTTCATGCCTAGCTTCTTTACTTTGGGAGTTATTGCTGGACGTTTAGCATGTTTTGAACTGCAGTCTGCTAGGGCCGAGAAAAGCACCGTAGGAGGTTCCAGGCATGTTCCCTCTTTCCAGGCAAAGGAAAAGGCTGAGAGCCAAAGTGACAGGGTCTGCTTGTGTGTCCTGTTAGGAGGTTTCAGACAAGCTATGCCTTTCATGCCTAGCTTCTTTACTTTGGGAGTTATTGCTGGACGTTTAGCATGTTTTGAACTGCAGTCTGCTAGGGCCGAGAAAAGCACCGTAGGAGCTTCCAGGCATGTTCCCTCTTTCCAGGCAAAGGAAAAGGCTGAGAGCCAAAGTGACAGGGTCTGCTTGTGTGTCCTGTTAGGAGGTTTCAGACAAGCTATGCCTTTCATGCCTAGCTTCTTTACTTTGGGAGTTATTGCTGGACGTTTAGCATGTTTTGAACTGCAGTCTGCTAGGGCCGAGAAAAGCACCGTAGGAGCTTCCAGGCATGTTCCCTCTTTCCAGGCAAAGGAAAAGGCTGAGAGCCAAAGTGACAGGGTCTGCTTGTGTGTCCTGTTAGGAGGTTTCAGACAAGCTATGCCTTTCAGTCCTAGCTTCTTTACTTTGGGAGTTATTGCTGGACGTTTAGCATGTTTTGAACTGCAGTCTGCTAGGGCCGAGAAAAGCACCGTAGGAGCTTCCAGGCATGTTCCCTCTTTCCAGGCAAAGGAAAAGGCTGAGAGCCAAAGTGACAGGGTCTGCTTGTGTGTCCTGTTAGGAGGTTTCAGACAAGCTATGCCTTTCAGTCCTAGCTTCTTTACTTTGGGAGTTATTGCTGGACGTTTAGCATGTTTTGAACTGCAGTCTGCTAGGGCCGAGAAAAGCACCGTAGGAGGTTCCAGGCATGTTCCCTCTTTCCAGGCAAAGGAAAAGGCTGAGAGCCAAAGTGACAGGGTCTGCTTGTGTGTCCTGTTAGGAGGTTTCAGACAAGCTATGCCTTTCATGCCTAGCTTCTTTACTTTGGGAGTTATTGCTGGACGTTTAGCATGTTTTGAACTGCAGTCTGCTAGGGCCGAGAAAAGCACCGTAGGAGCTTCCAGGCATGTTCCCTCTTTCCAGGCAAAGGAAAAGGCTGAGAGCCAAAGTGACAGGGTCTGCTTGTGTGTCCTGTTAGGAGGTTTCAGACAAGCTATGCCTTTCATGCCTAGCTTCTTTACTTTGGGAGTTATTGCTGGACGTTTAGCATGTTTTGAACTGCAGTCTGCTAGGGCCGAGAAAAGCACCGTAGGAGGTTCCAGGCATGTTCCCTCTTTCCAGGCAAAGGAAAAGGCTGAGAGCCAAAGTGACAGGGTCTGCTTGTGTGTCCTGTTAGGAGGTTTCAGACAAGCTATGCCTTTCAGTCCTAGCTTCTTTACTTTGGGAGTTATTGCTGGACGTTTAGCATGTTTTGAACTGCAGTCTGCTAGGGCCGAGAAAAGCACCGTAGGAGCTTCCAGGCATGTTCCCTCTTTCCAGGCAAAGGAAAAGGCTGAGAGCCAAAGTGACAGGGTCTGCTTGTGTGTCCTGTTAGGAGGTTTCAGACAAGCTATGCCTTTCATGCCTAGCTTCTTTACTTTGGGAGTTATTGCTGGACGTTTAGCATGTTTTGAACTGCAGTCTGCTAGGGCCGAGAAAAGCACCGTAGGAGCTTCCAGGCATGTTCCCTCTTTCCAGGCAAAGGAAAAGGCTGAGAGCCAAAGTGACAGGGTCTGCTTGTGTGTCCTGTTAGGAGGTTTCAGACAAGCTATGCCTTTCAGTCCTAGCTTCTTTACTTTGGGAGTTATTGCTGGACGTTTAGCATGTTTTGAACTGCAGTCTGCTAGGGCCGAGAAAAGCACCGTAGGAGCTTCCAGGCATGTTCCCTCTTTCCAGGCAAAGGAAAAGGCTGAGAGCCAAAGTGACAGGGTCTGTTTGTGTGTCCTGTTAAGAGGTTTCAGACAAGCTATGCCTTTCAGGCCTAGCTTCTTTACTTTGGGAGTTATTGCTGGACGTTTAGCATGTTTTGAACTGCAGTCTGCTAGGGCCGAGAAAAGCACCGTAGGAGGTTCCAGGCATGTTCCCTCTTTCCAGGCAAAGGAAAAGGCTGAGAGCCAAAGTGACAGGGTCTGCTTGTGTGTCCTGTTAGGAGGTTTCAGACAAGCTATGCCTTTCAGTCCTAGCTTCTTTACTTTGGGAGTTATTGCTGGACGTTTAGCATGTTTTGAACTGCAGTCTGCTAGGGCCGAGAAAAGCACCGTAGGAGCTTCCAGGCATGTTCCCTCTTTCCAGGCAAAGGAAAAGGCTGAGAGCCAAAGTGACAGGGTCTGCTTGTGTGTCCTGTTAGGAGGTTTCAGACAAGCTATGCCTTTCATGCCTAGCTTCTTTACTTTGGGAGTTATTGCTGGACGTTTAGCATGTTTTGAACTGCAGTCTGCTAGGGCCGAGAAAAGCACCGTAGGAGGTTCCAGGCATGTTCCCTCTTTCCAGGCAAAGGAAAAGGCTGAGAGCCAAAGTGACAGGGTCTGCTTGTGTGTCCTGTTAGGAGGTTTCAGACAAGCTATGCCTTTCATGCCTAGCTTCTTTACTTTGGGAGTTATTGCTGGACGTTTAGCATGTTTTGAACTGCAGTCTGCTAGGGCTGAGAAAAGCACCGTAGGAGCTTCCAGGCATGTTCCCTCTTTCCAGGCAAAGGAAAAGGCTGAGAGCCAAAGTGACAGGGTCTGCTTGTGTGTCCTGTTAGGAGGTTTCAGACAAGCTATGCCTTTCAGTCCTAGCTTCTTTACTTTGGGAGTTATTGCTGGACGTTTAGCATGTTTTGAACTGCAGTCTGCTAGGGCCGAGAAAAGCACGGTAGGAGCTTCCAGGCATGTTCCCTCTTTCCAGGCAAAGGAAAAGGCTGAGAGCCAAAGTGACAGGGTCTGCTTGTGTGTCCTGTTAGGAGGTTTCAGACAAGCTATGCCTTTCATGCCTAGCTTCTTTACTTTGGGAGTTATTGCTGGACGTTTAGCATGTTTTGAACTGCAGTCTGCTAGGGCCGAGAAAAGCACCGTAGGAGCTTCCAGGCATGTTCCCTCTTTCCAGGCAAAGGAAAAGGCTGAGAGCCAAAGTGACAGGGTCTGCTTGTGTGTCCTGTTAGGAGGTTTCAGACAAGCTATGCCTTTCAGTCCTAGCTTCTTTACTTTGGGAGTTATTGCTGGACGTTTAGCATGTTTTGAACTGCAGTCTGCTAGGGCCGAGAAAAGCACCGTAGGAGCTTCCAGGCATGTTCCCTCTTTCCAGGCAAAGGAAAAGGCTGAGAGCCAAAGTGACAGGGTCTGTTTGTGTGTCCTGTTAAGAGGTTTCAGACAAGCTATGCCTTTCAGGCCTAGCTTCTTTACTTTGGGAGTTATTGCTGGACGTTTAGCATGTTTTGAACTGCAGTCTGCTAGGGCCGAGAAAAGCACCGTAGGAGGTTCCAGGCATGTTCCCTCTTTCCAGGCAAAGGAAAAGGCTGAGAGCCAAAGTGACAGGGTCTGCTTGTGTGTCCTGTTAGGAGGTTTCAGACAAGCTATGCCTTTCAGTCCTAGCTTCTTTACTTTGGGAGTTATTGCTGGACGTTTAGCATGTTTTGAACTGCAGTCTGCTAGGGCCGAGAAAAGCACCGTAGGAGGTTCCAGGCATGTTCCCTCTTTCCAGGCAAAGGAAAAGGCTGAGAGCCAAAGTGACAGGGTCTGCTTGTGTGTCCTGTTAGGAGGTTTCAGACAAGCTATGCCTTTCATGCCTAGCTTCTTTACTTTGGGAGTTATTGCTGGACGTTTAGCATGTTTTGAACTGCAGTCTGCTAGGGCCGAGAAAAGCACCGTAGGAGGTTCCAGGCATGTTCCCTCTTTCCAGGCAAAGGAAAAGGCTGAGAGCCAAAGTGACAGGGTCTGCTTGTGTGTCCTGTTAGGAGGTTTCAGACAAGCTATGCCTTTCATGCCTAGCTTCTTTACTTTGGGAGTTATTGCTGGACGTTTAGCATGTTTTGAACTGCAGTCTGCTAGGGCTGAGAAAAGCACCGTAGGAGCTTCCAGGCATGTTCCCTCTTTCCAGGCAAAGGAAAAGGCTGAGAGCCAAAGTGACAGGGTCTGCTTGTGTGTCCTGTTAGGAGGTTTCAGACAAGCTATGCCTTTCAGTCCTAGCTTCTTTACTTTGGGAGTTATTGCTGGACGTTTAGCATGTTTTGAACTGCAGTCTGCTAGGGCCGAGAAAAGCACCGTAGGAGGTTCCAGGCATGTTCCCTCTTTCCAGGCAAAGGAAAAGGCTGAGAGCCAAAGTGACAGGGTCTGTTTGTGTGTCCTGTTAAGAGGTTTCAGACAAGCTATGCCTTTCATGCCTAGCTTCTTTACTTTGGGAGTTATTGCTGGACGTTTAGCATGTTTTGAACTGCAGTCTGCTAGGGCCGAGAAAAGCACCGTAGGAGCTTCCAGGCATGTTCCCTCTTTCCAGGCAAAGGAAAAGGCTGAGAGCCAAAGTGACAGGGTCTGCTTGTGTGTCCTGTTAGGAGGTTTCAGACAAGCTATGCCTTTCAGTCCTAGCTTCTTTACTTTGGGAGTTATTGCTGGACGTTTAGCATGTTTTGAACTGCAGTCTGCTAGGGCCGAGAAAAGCACCGTAGGAGCTTCCAGGCATGTTCCCTCTTTCCAGGCAAAGGAAAAGGCTGAGAGCCAAAGTGACAGGGTCTGTTTGTGTGTCCTGTTAAGAGGTTTCAGACAAGCTATGCCTTTCATGCCTAGCTTCTTTACTTTGGGAGTTATTGCTGGACGTTTAGCATGTTTTGAACTGCAGTCTGCTAGGGCCGAGAAAAGCACCGTAGGAGCTTCCAGGCATGTTCCCTCTTTCCAGGCAAAGGAAAAGGCTGAGAGCCAAAGTGACAGGGTCTGCTTGTGTGTCCTGTTAGGAGGTTTCAGACAAGCTATGCCTTTCATGCCTAGCTTCTTTACTTTGGGAGTTATTGCTGGACGTTTAGCATGTTTTGAACTGCAGTCTGCTAGGGCCGAGAAAAGCACCGTAGGAGGTTCCAGGCATGTTCCCTCTTTCCAGGCAAAGGAAAAGGCTGAGAGCCAAAGTGACAGGGTCTGCTTGTGTGTCCTGGTAGGAGGTTTCAGACAAGCTATGCCTTTCAGTCCTAGCTTCTTTACTTTGGGAGTTATTGCTGGACGTTTAGCATGTTTTGAACTGCAGTCTGCTAGGGCCGAGAAAAGCACCGTAGGAGCTTCCAGGCATGTTCCCTCTTTCCAGGCAAAGGAAAAGGCTGAGAGCCAAAGTGACAGGGTCTGCTTGTGTGTCCTGTTAGGAGGTTTCAGACAAGCTATGCCTTTCAGTCCTAGCTTCTTTACTTTGGGAGTTATTGCTGGACGTTTAGCATGTTTTGAACTGCAGTCTGCTAGGGCCGAGAAAAGCACCGTAGGAGCTTCCAGGCATGTTCCCTCTTTCCAGGCAAAGGAAAAGGCTGAGAGCCAAAGTGACAGGGTCTGTTTGTGTGTCCTGTTAAGAGGTTTCAGACAAGCTATGCCTTTCATGCCTAGCTTCTTTACTTTGGGAGTTATTGCTGGACGTTTAGCATGTTTTGAACTGCAGTCTGCTAGGGCCGAGAAAAGCACCGTAGGAGCTTCCAGGCATGTTCCCTCATTCCAGGCAAAGGAAAAGGCTGAGAGCCAAAGTGACAGGGTCTGCTTGTGTGTCCTGTTAGGAGGTTTCAGACAAGCTATGCCTTTCATGCCTAGCTTCTTTACTTTGGGAGTTATTGCTGGACGTTTAGCATGTTTTGAACTGCAGTCTGCTAGGGCTGAGAAAAGCACCGTAGGAGCTTCCAGGCATGTTCCCTCTTTCCAGGCAAAGGAAAAGGCTGAGAGCCAAAGTGACAGGGTCTGCTTGTGTGTCCTGTTAGGAGGTTTCAGACAAGCTATGCCTTCCATGCCTAGCTTCTTTACTTTGGGAGTTATTGCTGGACGTTTAGCATGTTTTGAACTGCAGTCTGCTAGGGCCGAGAAAAGCACCGTAGGAGCTTCCAGGCATGTTCCCTCTTTCCAGGCAAAGGAAAAGGCTGAGAGCCAAAGTGACAGGGTCTGTTTGTGTGTCCTGTTAAGAGGTTTCAGACAAGCTATGCCTTTCAGGCCTAGCTTCTTTACTTTGGGAGTTATTGCTGGACGTTTAGCATGTTTTGAACTGCAGTCTGCTAGGGCCGAGAAAAGCACCGTAGGAGCTTCCAGGCATGTTCCCTCTTTCCACGCAAAGGAAAAGGCTGAGAGCCAAAGTGACAGGGTCTGCTTGTGTGTCCTGTTAGGAGGTTTCAGACAAGCTATGCCTTTCATGCCTAGCTTCTTTACTTTGGGAGTTATTGCTGGACGTTTAGCATGTTTTGAACTGCAGTCTGCTAGGGCCGAGAAAAGCACCGTAGGAGGTTCCAGGCATGTTCCCTCTTTCCAGGCAAAGGAAAAGGCTGAGAGCCAAAGTGACAGGGTCTGCTTGTGTGTCCTGTTAGGAGGTTTCAGACAAGCTATGCCTTTCATGCCTAGCTTCTTTACTTTGGGAGTTATTGCTGGACGTTTAGCATGTTTTGAACTGCAGTCTGCTAGGGCCGAGAAAAGCACCGTAGGAGCTTCCAGGCATGTTCCCTCTTTCCAGGCAAAGGAAAAGGCTGAGAGCCAAAGTGACAGGGTCTGCTTGTGTGTCCTGTTAGGAGGTTTCAGACAAGCTATGCCTTTCATGCCTAGCTTCTTTACTTTGGGAGTTATTGCTGGACGTTTAGCATGTTTTGAACTGCAGTCTGCTAGGGCCGAGAAAAGCACCGTAGGAGCTTCCAGGCATGTTCCCTCTTTCCAGGCAAAGGAAAAGGCTGAGAGCCAAAGTGACAGGGTCTGCTTGTGTGTCCTGTTAGGAGGTTTCAGACAAGCTATGCCTTTCAGTCCTAGCTTCTTTACTTTGGGAGTTATTGCTGGACGTTTAGCATGTTTTGAACTGCAGTCTGCTAGGGCCGAGAAAAGCACCGTAGGAGCTTCCAGGCGTGTTCCCTCTTTCCAGGCAAAGGAAAAGGCTGAGAGCCAAAGTGACAGGGTCTGTTTGTGTGTCCTGTTAAGAGGTTTCAGACAAGCTATGCCTTTCAGTCCCAGCTTCTTTACTTTGGGAGTTATTGCTGGACGTTTAGCATGTTTTGAACTGCAGTCTGCTAGGGCCGAGAAAAGCACCGTAGGAGGTTCCAGGCATGTTCCCTCTCTCCAGGCAAAGGAAAAGGCTGAGAGCCAAAGTGACAGGGTCTGCTTGTGTGTCCTGTTAGGAGGTTTCAGACAAGCTATGCCTTTCAGTCCTAGCTTCTTTACTTTGGGAGTTATTGCTGGACGTTTAGCATGTTTTGAACTGCAGTCTGCTAGGGCCGAGAAAAGCACCGTAGGAGGTTCCAGGCATGTTCCCTCTTTCCAGGCAAAGGAAAAGGCTGAGAGCCAAAGTGACAGGGTCTGCTTGTGTGTCCTGTTAGGAGGTTTCAGACAAGCTATGCCTTTCAGTCCTAGCTTCTTTACTTTGGGAGTTATTGCTGGACGTTTAGCATGTTTTGAACTGCAGTCTGCTAGGGCCGAGAAAAGCACCGTAGGAGGTTCCAGGCATGTTCCCTCTTTCCAGGCAAAGGAAAAGGCTGAGAGCCAAAGTGACAGGGTCTGCTTGTGTGTCCTGTTAGGAGGTTTCAGACAAGCTATGCCTTTCAGTCCTAGCTTCTTTACTTTGGGAGTTATTGCTGGACGTTTAGCATGTTTTGAACTGCAGTCTGCTAGGGCCGAGAAAAGCACCGTAGGAGGTTCCAGGCATGTTCCCTCTTTCCAGGCAAAGGAAAAGGCTGAGAGCCAAAGTGACAGGGTCTGCTTGTGTGTCCTGTTAGGAGGTTTCAGACAAGCTATGCCTTTCAGTCCTAGCTTCTTTACTTTGGGAGTTATTGCTGGACGTTTAGCATGTTTTGAACTGCAGTCTGCTAGGGCCGAGAAAAGCACCGTAGGAGGTTCCAGGCATGTTCCCTCTTTCCAGGCAAAGGAAAAGGCTGAGAGCCAAAGTGACAGGGTCTGCTTGTGTGTCCTGTTAGGAGGTTTCAGACGAGCTATGCCTTTCAGTCCTAGCTTCTTTACTTTGGGAGTTATTGCTGGACGTTTAGCATGTTTTGAACTGCAGTCTGCTAGGGCCGAGAAAAGCACCGTAGGAGCTTCCAGGCATGTTCCCTCTTTCCAGGCAAAGGAAAAGGCTGAGAGCCAAAGTGACAGGGTCTGCTTGTGTGTCCTGTTAGGAGGTTTCAGACAAGCTATGCCTTTCAGTCCTAGCTTCTTTACTTTGGGAGTTATTGCTGGACGTTTAGCATGTTTTGAACTGCAGTCTGCTAGGGCCGAGAAAAGCACCGTAGGAGCTTCCAGGCATGTTCCCTCTTTCCAGGCAAAGGAAAAGGCTGAGAGCCAAAGTGACAGGGTCTGCTTGTGTGTCCTGTTAGGAGGTTTCAGACAAGCTATGCCTTTCATGCCTAGCTTCTTTACTTTGGGAGTTATTGCTGGACGTTTAGCATGTTTTGAACTGCAGTCTGCTAGGGCCGAGAAAAGCACCATAGGAGCTTCCAGGCATGTTCCCTCTTTCCAGGCAAAGGAAAAGGCTGAGAGCCAAAGTGACAGGGTCTGTTTGTGTGTCCTGTTAAGAGGTTTCAGACAAGCTATGCCTTTCAGTCCTAGCTTCTTTACTTTGGGAGTTATTGCTGGACGTTTAGCATGTTTTGAACTGCAGTCTGCTAGGGCCGAGAAAAGCACCGTAGGAGCTTCCAGGCATGTTCCCTCTTTCCAGGCAAAGGAAAAGGCTGAGAGCCAAAGTGACAGGGTCTGCTTGTGTGTCCTGTTAGGAGGTTTCAGACAAGCTATGCCTTTCATGCCTAGCTTCTTTACTTTGGGAGTTATTGCTGGACGTTTAGCATGTTTTGAACTGCAGTCTGCTAGGGCCGAGAAAAGCACCGTAGGAGCTTCCAGGCATGTTCCCTCTTTCCAGGCAAAGGAAAAGGCTGAGAGCCAAAGTGACAGGGTCTGCTTGTGTGTCCTGTTAGGAGGTTTCAGACAAGCTATGCCTTTCAGTCCTAGCTTCTTTACTTTGGGAGTTATTGCTGGACGTTTAGCATGTTTTGAACTGCAGTCTGCTAGGGCCGAGAAAAGCACCGTAGGAGCTTCCAGGCATGTTCCCTCTTTCCAGGCAAAGGAAAAGGCTGAGAGCCAAAGTGACAGGGTCTGCTTGTGTGTCCTGTTAGGAGGTTTCAGACAAGCTATGCCTTTCAGTCCTAGCTTCTTTACTTTGGGAGTTATTGCTGGACGTTTAGCATGTTTTGAACTGCAGTCTGCTAGGGTCGAGAAAAGCACCGTAGGAGGTTCCAGGCATGTTCCCTCTTTCCAGGCAAAGGAAAAGGCTGAGAGCCAAAGTGACAGGGTCTGCTTGTGTGTCCTGTTAGGAGGTTTCAGACAAGCTATGCCTTTCAGTCCTAGCTTCTTTACTTTGGGAGTTATTGCTGGACGTTTAGCATGTTTTGAACTGCAGTCTGCTAGGGCCGAGAAAAGCACCGTAGGAGCTTCCAGGCATGTTCCCTCTTTCCAGGCAAAGGAAAAGGCTGAGAGCCAAAGTGACAGGGTCTGCTTGTGTGTCCTGTTAGGAGGTTTCAGACAAGCTATGCCTTTCATGCCTAGCTTCTTTACTTTGGGAGTTATTGCTGGACGTTTAGCATGTCTTGAACTGCAGTCTGCTAGGGCCGAGAAAAGCACCGTAGGAGCTTCCAGGCATGTTCCCTCTTTCCAGGCAAAGGAAAAGGCTGAGAGCCAAAGTGACAGGGTCTGCTTGTGTGTCCTGTTAGGAGGTTTCAGACAAGCTATGCCTTTCAGTCCTAGCTTCTTTACTTTGGGAGTTATTGCTGGACGTTTAGCATGTTTTGAACTGCAGTCTGCTAGGGCCGAGAAAAGCACCGTAGGAGCTTCCAGGCATGTTCCCTCTTTCCAGGCAAAGGAAAAGGCTGAGAGCCAAAGTGACAGGGTCTGTTTGTGTGTCCTGTTAAGAGGTTTCAGACAAGCTATGCCTTTCAGGCCTAGCTTCTTTACTTTGGGAGTTATTGCTGGACGTTTAGCATGTTTTGAACTGCAGTCTGCTAGGGCCGAGAAAAGCACCGTAGGAGCTTCCAGGCATGTTCCCTCTTTCCAGGCAAAGGAAAAGGCTGAGAGCCAAAGTGACAGGGTCTGCTTGTGTGTCCTGTTAGGAGGTTTCAGACAAGCTATGCCTTTCAGTCCTAGCTTCTTTACTTTGGGAGTTATTGCTGGACGTGTAGCATGTTTTGAACTGCAGTCTGCTAGGGCCGAGAAAAGCACCGTAGGAGCTTCCAGGCATGTTCCCTCTTTCCAGGCAAAGGAAAAGGCTGAGAGCCAAAGTGACAGGGTCTGCTTGTGTGTCCTGTTAGGAGGTTTCAGACAAGCTATGCCTTTCAGTCCTAGCTTCTTTACTTTGGGAGTTATTGCTGGACGTTTAGCATGTTTTGAACTGCAGTCTGCTAGGGCCGAGAAAAGCACCGTAGGAGGTTCCAGGCATGTTCCCTCTTTCCAGGCAAAGGAAAAGGCTGAGAGCCAAAGTGACAGGGTCTGCTTGTGTGTCCTGTTAGGAGGTTTCAGACAAGCTATGCCTTTCATGCCTAGCTTCTTTACTTTGGGAGTTATTGCTGGACGTTTAGCATGTTTTGAACTGCAGTCTGCTAGGGCCGAGAAAAGCACCGTAGGAGCTTCCAGGCATGTTCCCTCTTTCCAGGCAAAGGAAAAGGCTGAGAGCCAAAGTGACAGGGTCTGCTTGTGTGTCCTGTTAGGAGGTTTCAGACAAGCTATGCCTTTCAGTCCTAGCTTCTTTACTTTGGGAGTTATTGCTGGACGTGTAGCATGTTTTGAACTGCAGTCTGCTAGGGCCGAGAAAAGCACCGTAGGAGGTTCCAGGCATGTTCCCTCTTTCCAGGCAAAGGAAAAGGCTGAGAGCCAAAGTGACAGGGTCTGCTTGTGTGTCCTGTTAGGAGGTTTCAGACAAGCTATGCCTTTCATGCCTAGCTTCTTTACTTTGGGAGTTATTGCTGGACGTTTAGCATGTTTTGAACTGCAGTCTGCTAGGGCCGAGAAAAGCACCGTAGGAGCTTCCAGGCATGTTCCCTCTTTCCAGGCAAAGGAAAAGGCTGAGAGCCAAAGTGACAGGGTCTGCTTGTGTGTCCTGTTAGGAGGTTTCAGACAAGCTATGCCTTTCATGCCTAGCTTCTTTACTTTGGGAGTTATTGCTGGACGTTTAGCATGTTTTGAACTGCAGTCTGCTAGGGCCGAGAAAAGCACCGTAGGAGGTTCCAGGCATGTTCCCTCTTTCCAGGCAAAGGAAAAGGCTGAGAGCCAAAGTGACAGGGTCTGCTTGTGTGTCCTGTTAGGAGGTTTCAGACAAGCTATGCCTTTCAGTCCTAGCTTCTTTACTTTGGGAGTTATTGCTGGACGTTTAGCATGTTTTGAACTGCAGTCTGCTAGGGCCGAGAAAAGCACCGTAGGAGCTTCCAGGCATGTTCCCTCTTTCCAGGCAAAGGAAAAGGCTGAGAGCCAAAGTGACAGGGTCTGCTTGTGTGTCCTGTTAGGAGGTTTCAGACAAGCTATGCCTTTCAGTCCTAGCTTCTTTACTTTGGGAGTTATTGCTGGACGTTTAGCATGTTTTGAACTGCAGTCTGCTAGGGCCGAGAAAAGCACCGTAGGAGCTTCCAGGCATGTTCCCTCTTTCCAGGCAAAGGAAAAGGCTGAGAGCCAAAGTGACAGGGTCTGCTTGTGTGTCCTGTTAGGAGGTTTCAGACAAGCTATGCCTTTCATGCCTAGCTTCTTTACTTTGGGAGTTATTGCTGGACGTTTAGCATGTTTTGAACTGCAGTCTGCTAGGGCCGAGAAAAGCACCGTAGGAGCTTCCAGGCATGTTCCCTCTTTCCAGGCAAAGGAAAAGGCTGAGAGCCAAAGTGACAGGGTCTGCTTGTGTGTCCTGTTAGGAGGTTTCAGACAAGCTATGCCTTTCAGTCCTAGCTTCTTTACTTTGGGAGTTATTGCTGGACGTTTAGCATGTTTTGAACTGCAGTCTGCTAGGGCCGAGAAAAGCACCGTAGGAGCTTCCAGGCATGTTCCCTCTTTCCAGGCAAAGGAAAAGGCTGAGAGCCAAAGTGACAGGGTCTGTTTGTGTGTCCTGTTAAGAGGTTTCAGACAAGCTATGCCTTTCAGGCCTAGCTTCTTTACTTTGGGAGTTATTGCTGGACGTTTAGCATGTTTTGAACTGCAGTCTGCTAGGGCCGAGAAAAGCACCGTAGGAGCTTCCAGGCATGTTCCCTCTTTCCAGGCAAAGGAAAAGGCTGAGAGCCAAAGTGACAGGGTCTGCTTGTGTGTCCTGTTAGGAGGTTTCAGACAAGCTATGCCTTTCAGTCCTAGCTTCTTTACTTTGGGAGTTATTGCTGGACGTTTAGCATGTTTTGAACTGCAGTCTGCTAGGGCCGAGAAAAGCACCGTAGGAGCTTCCAGGCATGTTCCCTCTTTCCAGGCAAAGGAAAAGGCTGAGAGCCAAAGTGACAGGGTCTGCTTGTGTGTCCTGTTAGGAGGTTTCAGACAAGCTATGCCTTTCAGTCCTAGCTTCTTTACTTTGGGAGTTATTGCTGGACGTTTAGCATGTTTTGAACTGCAGTCTGCTAGGGCCGAGAAAAGCACCGTAGGAGGTTCCAGGCATGTTCCCTCTTTCCAGGCAAAGGAAAAGGCTGAGAGCCAAAGTGACAGGGTCTGCTTGTGTGTCCTGTTAGGAGGTTTCAGACAAGCTATGCCTTTCATGCCTAGCTTCTTTACTTTGGGAGTTATTGCTGGACGTTTAGCATGTTTTGAACTGCAGTCTGCTAGGGCCGAGAAAAGCACCGTAGGAGCTTCCAGGCATGTTCCCTCTTTCCAGGCAAAGGAAAAGGCTGAGAGCCAAAGTGACAGGGTCTGCTTGTGTGTCCTGTTAGGAGGTTTCAGACAAGCTATGCCTTTCAGTCCTAGCTTCTTTACTTTGGGAGTTATTGCTGGACGTTTAGCATGTTTTGAACTGCAGTCTGCTAGGGCCGAGAAAAGCACCGTAGGAGCTTCCAGGCATGTTCCCTCTTTCCAGGCAAAGGAAAAGGCTGAGAGCCAAAGTGACAGGGTCTGCTTGTGTGTCCTGTTAGGAGGTTTCAGACAAGCTATGCCTTTCAGTCCTAGCTTCTTTACTTTGGGAGTTATTGCTGGACGTTTAGCATGTTTTGAACTGCAGTCTGCTAGGGTCGAGAAAAGCACCGTAGGAGGTTCCAGGCATGTTCCCTCTTTCCAGGCAAAGGAAAAGGCTGAGAGCCAAAGTGACAGGGTCTGCTTGTGTGTCCTGTTAGGAGGTTTCAGACAAGCTATGCCTTTCATGCCTAGCTTCTTTACTTTGGGAGTTATTGCTGGACGTTTAGCATGTTTTGAACTGCAGTCTGCTAGGGCCGAGAAAAGCACCGTAGGAGCTTCCAGGCATGTTCCCTCTTTCCAGGCAAAGGAAAAGGCTGAGAGCCAAAGTGACAGGGTCTGCTTGTGTGTCCTGTTAAGAGGTTTCAGACAAGCTATGCCTTTCAGGCCTAGCTTCTTTACTTTGGGAGTTATTGCTGGACGTTTAGCATGTTTTGAACTGCAGTCTGCTAGGGCCGAGAAAAGCACCGTAGGAGCTTCCAGGCATGTTCCCTCATTCCAGGCAAAGGAAAAGGCTGAGAGCCAAAGTGACAGGGTCTGCTTGTGTGTCCTGTTAGGAGGTTTCAGACAAGCTATGCCTTTCATGCCTAGCTTCTTTACTTTGGGAGTTATTGCTGGACGTTTAGCATGTTTTGAACTGCAGTCTGCTAGGGCCGAGAAAAGCACCGTAGGAGCTTCCAGGCATGTTCCCTCTTTCCAGGCAAAGGAAAAGGCTGAGAGCCAAAGTGACAGGGTCTGCTTGTGTGTCCTGTTAGGAGGTTTCAGACAAGCTATGCCTTTCAGTCCTAGCTTCTTTACTTTGGGAGTTATTGCTGGACGTTTAGCATGTTTTGAACTGCAGTCTGCTAGGGCCGAGGAAAGCACCGTAGGAGCTTCCAGGCACGTTCCCTCTTTCCAGGCAAAGGAAAAGGCTGAGAGCCAAAGTGACAGGGTCTGTTTGTGTGTCCTGTTAAGAGGTTTCAGACAAGCTATGCCTTTCAGGCCTAGCTTCTTTACTTTGGGAGTTATTGCTGGACGTTTAGCATGTTTTGAACTGCAGTCTGCTAGGGCCGAGAAAAGCACCGTAGGAGGTTCCAGGCATGTTCCCTCTTTCCAGGCAAAGGAAAAGGCTGAGAGCCAAAGTGACAGGGTCTGCTTGTGTGTCCTGTTAGGAGGTTTCAGACAAGCTATGCCTTTCATGCCTAGCTTCTTTACTTTGGGAGTTATTGCTGGACGTTTAGCATGTTTTGAACTGCAGTCTGCTAGGGCCGAGAAAAGCACCGTAGGAGCTTCCAGGCATGTTCCCTCTTTCCAGGCAAAGGAAAAGGCTGAGAGCCAAAGTGACAGGGTCTGCTTGTGTGTCCTGTTAGGAGGTTTCAGACAAGCTATGCCTTTCATGCCTAGCTTCTTTACTTTGGGAGTTATTGCTGGACGTTTAGCATGTTTTGAACTGCAGTCTGCTAGGGCCGAGAAAAGCACCGTAGGAGGTTCCAGGCATGTTCCCTCTTTCCAGGCAAAGGAAAAGGCTGAGAGCCAAAGTGACAGGGTCTGCTTGTGTGTCCTGTTAGGAGGTTTCAGACAAGCTATGCCTTTCAGTCCTAGCTTCTTTACTTTGGGAGTTATTGCTGGACGTTTAGCATGTTTTGAACTGCAGTCTGCTAGGGCCGAGAAAAGCACCGTAGGAGCTTCCAGGCATGTTCCCTCTTTCCAGGCAAAGGAAAAGGCTGAGAGCCAAAGTGACAGGGTCTGTTTGTGTGTCCTGTTAAGAGGTTTCAGACAAGCTATGCCTTTCAGGCCTAGCTTCTTTACTTTGGGAGTTATTGCTGGACGTTTAGCATGTTTTGAACTGCAGTCTGCTAGGGCCGAGAAAAGCACCGTAGGAGGTTCCAGGCATGTTCCCTCTTTCCAGGCAAAGGAAAAGGCTGAGAGCCAAAGTGACAGGGTCTGCTTGTGTGTCCTGTTAGGAGGTTTCAGACAAGCTATGCCTTTCATGCCTAGCTTCTTTACTTTGGGAGTTATTGCTGGACGTTTAGCATGTTTTGAACTGCAGTCTGCTAGGGCCGAGAAAAGCACCGTAGGAGGTTCCAGGCATGTTCCCTCTTTCCAGGCAAAGGAAAAGGCTGAGAGCCAAAGTGACAGGGTCTGCTTGTGTGTCCTGTTAGGAGGTTTCAGACAAGCTATGCCTTTCAGTCCTAGCTTCTTTACTTTGGGAGTTATTGCTGGACGTTTAGCATGTTTTGAACTGCAGTCTGCTAGGGCCGAGAAAAGCACCGTAGGAGCTTCCAGGCATGTTCCCTCTTTCCAGGCAAAGGAAAAGGCTGAGAGCCAAAGTGACAGGGTCTGCTTGTGTGTCCTGTTAGGAGGTTTCAGACAAGCTATGCCTTTCAGTCCTAGCTTCTTTTCTTTGGGAGTTATTGCTGGACGTTTAGCATGTTTTGAACTGCAGTCTGCTAGGGCCGAGAAAAGCACCGTAGGAGGTTCCAGGCATGTTCCCTCTTTCCAGGCAAAGGAAAAGGCTGAGAGCCAAAGTGACAGGGTCTGTTTGTGTGTCCTGTTAGGAGGTTTCAGACAAGCTATGCCTTTCAGTCCTAGCTTCTTTACTTTGGGAGTTATTGCTGGACGTTTAGCATGTTTTGAACTGCAGTCTGCTAGGGCCGAGAAAAGCACCGTAGGAGGTTCCAGGCATGTTCCCTCTTTCCAGGCAAAGGAAAAGGCTGAGAGCCAAAGTGACAGGGTCTGCTTGTGTGTCCTGTTAGGAGGTTTCAGACAAGCTATGCCTTTCAGTCCTAGCTTCTTTACTTTGGGAGTTATTGCTGGACGTTTAGCATGTTTTGAACTGCAGTCTGCTAGGGCCGAGAAAAGCACCGTAGGAGCTTCCAGGCATGTTCCCTCTTTCCAGGCAAAGGAAAAGGCTGAGAGCCAAAGTGACAGGGTCTGCTTGTGTGTCCTGTTAGGAGGTTTCAGACAAGCTATGCCTTTCAGTCCTAGCTTCTTTACTTTGGGAGTTATTGCTGGACGTTTAGCATGTTTTGAACTGCAGTCTGCTAGGGCCGAGAAAAGCACCGTAGGAGCTTCCAGGCATGTTCCCTCTTTCCAGGCAAAGGAAAAGGCTGAGAGCCAAAGTGACAGGGTCTGCTTGTGTGTCCTGTTAGGAGGTTTCAGACAAGCTATGCCTTTCATGCCTAGCTTCTTTACTTTGGGAGTTATTGCTGGACGTTTAGCATGTTTTGAACTGCAGTCTGCTAGGGCCGAGAAAAGCACCGTAGGAGCTTCCAGGCATGTTCCCTCTTTCCAGGCAAAGGAAAAGGCTGAGAGCCAAAGTGACAGGGTCTGCTTGTGTGTCCTGTTAGGAGGTTTCAGACAAGCTATGCCTTTCAGTCCTAGCTTCTTTACTTTGGGAGTTATTGCTGGACGTTTAGCATGTTTTGAACTGCAGTCTGCTAGGGCCGAGAAAAGCACCGTAGGAGCTTCCAGGCATGTTCCCTCTTTCCAGGCAAAGGAAAAGGCTGAGAGCCAAAGTGACAGGGTCTGCTTGTGTGTCCTGTTAGGAGGTTTCAGACAAGCTATGCCTTTCAGTCCTAGCTTCTTTACTTTGGGAGTTATTGCTGGACGTTTAGCATGTTTTGAACTGCAGTCTGCTAGGGCCGAGAAAAGCACCGTAGGAGCTTCCAGGCATGTTCCCTCTTTCCAGGCAAAGGAAAAGGCTGAGAGCCAAAGTGACAGGGTCTGCTTGTGTGTCCTGTTAGGAGGTTTCAGACAAGCTATGCCTTTCATGCCTAGCTTCTTTACTTTGGGAGTTATTGCTGGACGTTTAGCATGTTTTGAACTGCAGTCTGCTAGGGCCGAGAAAAGCACCGTAGGAGCTTCCAGGCATGTTCCCTCTTTCCAGGCAAAGGAAAAGGCTGAGAGCCAAAGTGACAGGGTCTGCTTGTGTGTCCTGTTAAGAGGTTTCAGACAAGCTATGCCTTTCAGGCCTAGCTTCTTTACTTTGGGAGTTATTGCTGGACGTTTAGCATGTTTTGAACTGCAGTCTGCTAGGGCCGAGAAAAGCACCGTAGGAGGTTCCAGGCATGTTCCCTCATTCCAGGCAAAGGAAAAGGCTGAGAGCCAAAGTGACAGGGTCTGCTTGTGTGTCCTGTTAGGAGGTTTCAGACAAGCTATGCCTTTCATGCCTAGCTTCTTTACTTTGGGAGTTATTGCTGGACGTTTAGCATGTTTTGAACTGCAGTCTGCTAGGGCCGAGAAAAGCACCGTAGGAGCTTCCAGGCATGTTCCCTCTTTCCAGGCAAAGGAAAAGGCTGAGAGCCAAAGTGACAGGGTCTGCTTGTGTGTCCTGTTAGGAGGTTTCAGACAAGCTATGCCTTTCAGTCCTAGCTTCTTTACTTTGGGAGTTATTGCTGGACGTTTAGCATGTTTTGAACTGCAGTCTGCTAGGGCCGAGAAAAGCACCGTAGGAGCTTCCAGGCACGTTCCCTCTTTCCACGCAAAGGAAAAGGCTGAGAGCCAAAGTGACAGGGTCTGCTTGTGTGTCCTGTTAAGAGGTTTCAGACAAGCTATGCCTTTCAGGCCTAGCTTCTTTACTTTGGGAGTTATTGCTGGACGTTTAGCATGTTTTGAACTGCAGTCTGCTAGGGCAGAGAAAAGCACCGTAGGAGGTTCCAGGCATGTTCCCTCTTTCCAGGCAAAGGAAAAGGCTGAGAGCCAAAGTGACAGGGTCTGCTTGTGTGTCCTGTTAGGAGGTTTCAGACAAGCTATGCCTTTCATGCCTAGCTTCTTTACTTTGGGAGTTATTGCTGGACGTTTAGCATGTTTTGAACTGCAGTCTGCTAGGGCCGAGAAAAGCACCGTAGGAGCTTCCAGGCATGTTCCCTCTTTCCAGGCAAAGGAAAAGGCTGAGAGCCAAAGTGACAGGGTCTGCTTGTGTGTCCTGTTAGGAGGTTTCAGACAAGCTATGCCTTTCATGCCTAGCTTCTTTACTTTGGGAGTTATTGCTGGACGTTTAGCATGTTTTGAACTGCAGTCTGCTAGGGCCGAGAAAAGCACCGTAGGAGCTTCCAGGCATGTTCCCTCTTTCCAGGCAAAGGAAAAGGCTGAGAGCCAAAGTGACAGGGTCTGCTTGTGTGTCCTGTTAGGAGGTTTCAGACAAGCTATGCCTTTCAGTCCTAGCTTCTTTACTTTGGGAGTTATTGCTGGACGTTTAGCATGTTTTGAACTGCAGTCTGCTAGGGCCGAGAAAAGCACCGTAGGAGGTTCCAGGCATGTTCCCTCTTTCCAGGCAAAGGAAAAGGCTGAGAGCCAAAGTGACAGGGTCTGCTTGTGTGTCCTGTTAGGAGGTTTCAGACAAGCTATGCCTTTCATGCCTAGCTTCTTTACTTTGGGAGTTATTGCTGGACGTTTAGCATGTTTTGAACTGCAGTCTGCTAGGGCCGAGAAAAGCACCGTAGGAGCTTCCAGGCATGTTCCCTCTTTCCAGGCAAAGGAAAAGGCTGAGAGCCAAAGTGACAGGGTCTGCTTGTGTGTCCTGTTAGGAGGTTTCAGACAAGCTATGCCTTTCAGTCCTAGCTTCTTTACTTTGGGAGTTATTGCTGGACGTTTAGCATGTTTTGAACTGCAGTCTGCTAGGGCCGAGAAAAGCACCGTAGGAGCTTCCAGGCATGTTCCCTCTTTCCAGGCAAAGGAAAAGGCTGAGAGCCAAAGTGACAGGGTCTGCTTGTGTGTCCTGTTAGGAGGTTTCAGACAAGCTATGCCTTTCAGTCCTAGCTTCTTTACTTTGGGAGTTATTGCTGGACGTTTAGCATGTTTTGAACTGCAGTCTGCTAGGGCCGAGAAAAGCACCGTAGGAGGTTCCAGGCATGTTCCCTCTTTCCAGGCAAAGGAAAAGGCTGAGAGCCAAAGTGACAGGGTCTGTTTGTGTGTCCTGTTAGGAGGTTTCAGACAAGCTATGCCTTTCAGTCCTAGCTTCTTTACTTTGGGAGTTATTGCTGGACGTTTAGCATGTTTTGAACTGCAGTCTGCTAGGGCCGAGAAAAGCACCGTAGGAGGTTCCAGGCATGTTCCCTCTTTCCAGGCAAAGGAAAAGGCTGAGAGCCAAAGTGACAGGGTCTGCTTGTGTGTCCTGTTAGGAGGTTTCAGACAAGCTATGCCTTTCAGTCCTAGCTTCTTTACTTTGGGAGTTATTGCTGGACGTTTAGCATGTTTTGAACTGCAGTCTGCTAGGGCCGAGAAAAGCACCGTAGGAGCTTCCAGGCATGTTCCCTCTTTCCAGGCAAAGGAAAAGGCTGAGAGCCAAAGTGACAGGGTCTGCTTGTGTGTCCTGTTAGGAGGTTTCAGACAAGCTATGCCTTTCAGTCCTAGCTTCTTTACTTTGGGAGTTATTGCTGGACGTTTAGCATGTTTTGAACTGCAGTCTGCTAGGGCCGAGAAAAGCACCGTAGGAGCTTCCAGGCATGTTCCCTCTTTCCAGGCAAAGGAAAAGGCTGAGAGCCAAAGTGACAGGGTCTGCTTGTGTGTCCTGTTAGGAGGTTTCAGACAAGCTATGCCTTTCATGCCTAGCTTCTTTACTTTGGGAGTTATTGCTGGACGTTTAGCATGTTTTGAACTGCAGTCTGCTAGGGCCGAGAAAAGCACCGTAGGAGCTTCCAGGCATGTTCCCTCTTTCCAGGCAAAGGAAAAGGCTGAGAGCCAAAGTGACAGGGTCTGCTTGTGTGTCCTGTTAGGAGGTTTCAGACAAGCTATGCCTTTCAGTCCTAGCTTCTTTACTTTGGGAGTTATTGCTGGACGTTTAGCATGTTTTGAACTGCAGTCTGCTAGGGCCGAGAAAAGCACCGTAGGAGCTTCCAGGCATGTTCCCTCTTTCCAGGCAAAGGAAAAGGCTGAGAGCCAAAGTGACAGGGTCTGCTTGTGTGTCCTGTTAGGAGGTTTCAGACAAGCTATGCCTTTCAGTCCTAGCTTCTTTACTTTGGGAGTTATTGCTGGACGTTTAGCATGTTTTGAACTGCAGTCTGCTAGGGCCGAGAAAAGCACCGTAGGAGCTTCCAGGCATGTTCCCTCTTTCCAGGCAAAGGAAAAGGCTGAGAGCCAAAGTGACAGGGTCTGCTTGTGTGTCCTGTTAGGAGGTTTCAGACAAGCTATGCCTTTCATGCCTAGCTTCTTTACTTTGGGAGTTATTGCTGGACGTTTAGCATGTTTTGAACTGCAGTCTGCTAGGGCCGAGAAAAGCACCGTAGGAGCTTCCAGGCATGTTCCCTCTTTCCAGGCAAAGGAAAAGGCTGAGAGCCAAAGTGACAGGGTCTGCTTGTGTGTCCTGTTAAGAGGTTTCAGACAAGCTATGCCTTTCAGGCCTAGCTTCTTTACTTTGGGAGTTATTGCTGGACGTTTAGCATGTTTTGAACTGCAGTCTGCTAGGGCCGAGAAAAGCACCGTAGGAGGTTCCAGGCATGTTCCCTCATTCCAGGCAAAGGAAAAGGCTGAGAGCCAAAGTGACAGGGTCTGCTTGTGTGTCCTGTTAGGAGGTTTCAGACAAGCTATGCCTTTCATGCCTAGCTTCTTTACTTTGGGAGTTATTGCTGGACGTTTAGCATGTTTTGAACTGCAGTCTGCTAGGGCCGAGAAAAGCACCGTAGGAGCTTCCAGGCATGTTCCCTCTTTCCAGGCAAAGGAAAAGGCTGAGAGCCAAAGTGACAGGGTCTGCTTGTGTGTCCTGTTAGGAGGTTTCAGACAAGCTATGCCTTTCAGTCCTAGCTTCTTTACTTTGGGAGTTATTGCTGGACGTTTAGCATGTTTTGAACTGCAGTCTGCTAGGGCCGAGAAAAGCACCGTAGGAGCTTCCAGGCACGTTCCCTCTTTCCACGCAAAGGAAAAGGCTGAGAGCCAAAGTGACAGGGTCTGCTTGTGTGTCCTGTTAAGAGGTTTCAGACAAGCTATGCCTTTCAGGCCTAGCTTCTTTACTTTGGGAGTTATTGCTGGACGTTTAGCATGTTTTGAACTGCAGTCTGCTAGGGCCGAGAAAAGCACCGTAGGAGGTTCCAGGCATGTTCCCTCTTTCCAGGCAAAGGAAAAGGCTGAGAGCCAAAGTGACAGGGTCTGCTTGTGTGTCCTGTTAGGAGGTTTCAGACAAGCTATGCCTTTCATGCCTAGCTTCTTTACTTTGGGAGTTATTGCTGGACGTTTAGCATGTTTTGAACTGCAGTCTGCTAGGGCCGAGAAAAGCACCGTAGGAGCTTCCAGGCATGTTCCCTCTTTCCAGGCAAAGGAAAAGGCTGAGAGCCAAAGTGACAGGGTCTGCTTGTGTGTCCTGTTAGGAGGTTTCAGACAAGCTATGCCTTTCATGCCTAGCTTCTTTACTTTGGGAGTTATTGCTGGACGTTTAGCATGTTTTGAACTGCAGTCTGCTAGGGCCGAGAAAAGCACCGTAGGAGCTTCCAGGCATGTTCCCTCTTTCCAGGCAAAGGAAAAGGCTGAGAGCCAAAGTGACAGGGTCTGCTTGTGTGTCCTGTTAGGAGGTTTCAGACAAGCTATGCCTTTCAGTCCTAGCTTCTTTACTTTGGGAGTTATTGCTGGACGTTTAGCATGTTTTGAACTGCAGTCTGCTAGGGCCGAGAAAAGCACCGTAGGAGGTTCCAGGCATGTTCCCTCTTTCCAGGCAAAGGAAAAGGCTGAGAGCCAAAGTGACAGGGTCTGCTTGTGTGTCCTGTTAGGAGGTTTCAGACAAGCTATGCCTTTCATGCCTAGCTTCTTTACTTTGGGAGTTATTGCTGGACGTTTAGCATGTTTTGAACTGCAGTCTGCTAGGGCCGAGAAAAGCACCGTAGGAGCTTCCAGGCATGTTCCCTCTTTCCAGGCAAAGGAAAAGGCTGAGAGCCAAAGTGACAGGGTCTGCTTGTGTGTCCTGTTAGGAGGTTTCAGACAAGCTATGCCTTTCAGTCCTAGCTTCTTTACTTTGGGAGTTATTGCTGGACGTTTAGCATGTTTTGAACTGCAGTCTGCTAGGGCCGAGAAAAGCACCGTAGGAGCTTCCAGGCATGTTCCCTCTTTCCAGGCAAAGGAAAAGGCTGAGAGCCAAAGTGACAGGGTCTGCTTGTGTGTCCTGTTAGGAGGTTTCAGACAAGCTATGCCTTTCATGCCTAGCTTCTTTACTTTGGGAGTTATTGCTGGACGTTTAGCATGTTTTGAACTGCAGTCTGCTAGGGTCGAGAAAAGCACCGTAGGAGGTTCCAGGCATGTTCCCTCTTTCCAGGCAAAGGAAAAGGCTGAGAGCCAAAGTGACAGGGTCTGCTTGTGTGTCCTGTTAGGAGGTTTCAGACAAGCTATGCCTTTCATGCCTAGCTTCTTTACTTTGGGAGTTATTGCTGGACGTTTAGCATGTTTTGAACTGCAGTCTGCTAGGGCCGAGAAAAGCACCGTAGGAGCTTCCAGGCATGTTCCCTCTTTCCAGGCAAAGGAAAAGGCTGAGAGCCAAAGTGACAGGGTCTGCTTGTGTGTCCTGTTAAGAGGTTTCAGACAAGCTATGCCTTTCAGGCCTAGCTTCTTTACTTTGGGAGTTATTGCTGGACGTTTAGCATGTTTTGAACTGCAGTCTGCTAGGGCCGAGAAAAGCACCGTAGGAGGTTCCAGGCATGTTCCCTCATTCCAGGCAAAGGAAAAGGCTGAGAGCCAAAGTGACAGGGTCTGCTTGTGTGTCCTGTTAGGAGGTTTCAGACAAGCTATGCCTTTCATGCCTAGCTTCTTTACTTTGGGAGTTATTGCTGGACGTTTAGCATGTTTTGAACTGCAGTCTGCTAGGGCCGAGAAAAGCACCGTAGGAGGTTCCAGGCATGTTCCCTCTTTCCAGGCAAAGGAAAAGGCTGAGAGCCAAAGTGACAGGGTCTGCTTGTGTGTCCTGTTAGGAGGTTTCAGACAAGCTATGCCTTTCAGTCCTAGCTTCTTTACTTTGGGAGTTATTGCTGGACGTTTAGCATGTTTTGAACTGCAGTCTGCTAGGGCCGAGAAAAGCACCGTAGGAGCTTCCAGGCACGTTCCCTCTTTCCAGGCAAAGGAAAAGGCTGAGAGCCAAAGTGACAGGGTCTGTTTGTGTGTCCTGTTAAGAGGTTTCAGACAAGCTATGCCTTTCAGGCCTAGCTTCTTTACTTTGGGAGTTATTGCTGGACGTTTAGCATGTTTTGAACTGCAGTCTGCTAGGGCCGAGAAAAGCACCGTAGGAGGTTCCAGGCATGTTCCCTCTTTCCAGGCAAAGGAAAAGGCTGAGAGCCAAAGTGACAGGGTCTGCTTGTGTGTCCTGTTAGGAGGTTTCAGACAAGCTATGCCTTTCAGTCCTAGCTTCTTTACTTTGGGAGTTATTGCTGGACGTTTAGCATGTTTTGAACTGCAGTCTGCTAGGGCCGAGAAAAGCACCGTAGGAGCTTCCAGGCATGTTCCCTCTTTCCAGGCAAAGGAAAAGGCTGAGAGCCAAAGTGACAGGGTCTGCTTGTGTGTCCTGTTAGGAGGTTTCAGACAAGCTATGCCTTTCATGCCTAGCTTCTTTACTTTGGGAGTTATTGCTGGACGTTTAGCATGTTTTGAACTGCAGTCTGCTAGGGCCGAGAAAAGCACCGTAGGAGCTTCCAGGCATGTTCCCTCTTTCCAGGCAAAGGAAAAGGCTGAGAGCCAAAGTGACAGGGTCTGCTTGTGTGTCCTGTTAGGAGGTTTCAGACAAGCTATGCCTTTCAGTCCTAGCTTCTTTACTTTGGGAGTTATTGCTGGACGTTTAGCATGTTTTGAACTGCAGTCTGCTAGGGCCGAGAAAAGCACCGTAGGAGGTTCCAGGCATGTTCCCTCTTTCCAGGCAAAGGAAAAGGCTGAGAGCCAAAGTGACAGGGTCTGCTTGTGTGTCCTGTTAGGAGGTTTCAGACAAGCTATGCCTTTCATGCCTAGCTTCTTTACTTTGGGAGTTATTGCTGGACGTTTAGCATGTTTTGAACTGCAGTCTGCTAGGGCCGAGAAAAGCACCGTAGGAGCTTCCAGGCATGTTCCCTCTTTCCAGGCAAAGGAAAAGGCTGAGAGCCAAAGTGACAGGGTCTGCTTGTGTGTCCTGTTAGGAGGTTTCAGACAAGCTATGCCTTTCAGTCCTAGCTTCTTTACTTTGGGAGTTATTGCTGGACGTTTAGCATGTTTTGAACTGCAGTCTGCTAGGGCCGAGAAAAGCACCGTAGGAGCTTCCAGGCATGTTCCCTCTTTCCAGGCAAAGGAAAAGGCTGAGAGCCAAAGTGACAGGGTCTGCTTGTGTGTCCTGTTAGGAGGTTTCAGACAAGCTATGCCTTTCATGCCTAGCTTCTTTACTTTGGGAGTTATTGCTGGACGTTTAGCATGTTTTGAACTGCAGTCTGCTAGGGTCGAGAAAAGCACCGTAGGAGGTTCCAGGCATGTTCCCTCTTTCCAGGCAAAGGAAAAGGCTGAGAGCCAAAGTGACAGGGTCTGCTTGTGTGTCCTGTTAGGAGGTTTCAGACAAGCTATGCCTTTCATGCCTAGCTTCTTTACTTTGGGAGTTATTGCTGGACGTTTAGCATGTTTTGAACTGCAGTCTGCTAGGGCCGAGAAAAGCACCGTAGGAGCTTCCAGGCATGTTCCCTCTTTCCAGGCAAAGGAAAAGGCTGAGAGCCAAAGTGACAGGGTCTGCTTGTGTGTCCTGTTAAGAGGTTTCAGACAAGCTATGCCTTTCAGGCCTAGCTTCTTTACTTTGGGAGTTATTGCTGGACGTTTAGCATGTTTTGAACTGCAGTCTGCTAGGGCCGAGAAAAGCACCGTAGGAGCTTCCAGGCATGTTCCCTCATTCCAGGCAAAGGAAAAGGCTGAGAGCCAAAGTGACAGGGTCTGCTTGTGTGTCCTGTTAGGAGGTTTCAGACAAGCTATGCCTTTCATGCCTAGCTTCTTTACTTTGGGAGTTATTGCTGGACGTTTAGCATGTTTTGAACTGCAGTCTGCTAGGGCCGAGAAAAGCACCGTAGGAGCTTCCAGGCATGTTCCCTCTTTCCAGGCAAAGGAAAAGGCTGAGAGCCAAAGTGACAGGGTCTGCTTGTGTGTCCTGTTAGGAGGTTTCAGACAAGCTATGCCTTTCAGTCCTAGCTTCTTTACTTTGGGAGTTATTGCTGGACGTTTAGCATGTTTTGAACTGCAGTCTGCTAGGGCCGAGAAAAGCACCGTAGGAGCTTCCAGGCACGTTCCCTCTTTCCAGGCAAAGGAAAAGGCTGAGAGCCAAAGTGACAGGGTCTGCTTGTGTGTCCTGTTAGGAGGTTTCAGACAAGCTATGCCTTTCAGTCCTAGCTTCTTTACTTTGGGAGTTATTGCTGGACGTTTAGCATGTTTTGAACTGCAGTCTGCTAGGGCCGAGAAAAGCACCGTAGGAGGTTCCAGGCATGTTCCCTCTTTCCAGGCAAAGGAAAAGGCTGAGAGCCAAAGTGACAGGGTCTGCTTGTGTGTCCTGTTAGGAGGTTTCAGACAAGCTATGCCTTTCAGTCCTAGCTTCTTTACTTTGGGAGTTATTGCTGGACGTTTAGCATGTTTTGAACTGCAGTCTGCTAGGGCCGAGAAAAGCACCGTAGGAGCTTCCAGGCATGTTCCCTCTTTCCAGGCAAAGGAAAAGGCTGAGAGCCAAAGTGACAGGGTCTGCTTGTGTGTCCTGTTAGGAGGTTTCAGACAAGCTATGCCTTTCATGCCTAGCTTCTTTACTTTGGGAGTTATTGCTGGACGTTTAGCATGTTTTGAACTGCAGTCTGCTAGGGCCGAGAAAAGCACCGTAGGAGCTTCCAGGCATGTTCCCTCTTTCCAGGCAAAGGAAAAGGCTGAGAGCCAAAGTGACAGGGTCTGCTTGTGTGTCCTGTTAGGAGGTTTCAGACAAGCTATGCCTTTCAGTCCTAGCTTCTTTACTTTGGGAGTTATTGCTGGACGTTTAGCATGTTTTGAACTGCAGTCTGCTAGGGCCGAGAAAAGCACCGTAGGAGCTTCCAGGCATGTTCCCTCTTTCCAGGCAAAGGAAAAGGCTGAGAGCCAAAGTGACAGGGTCTGCTTCTGTGTCCTGTTAGGAGGTTTCAGACAAGCTATGCCTTTCATGCCTAGCTTCTTTACTTTGGGAGTTATTGCTGGACGTTTAGCATGTTTTGAACTGCAGTCTGCTAGGGTCGAGAAAAGCACCGTAGGAGGTTCCAGGCATGTTCCCTCTTTCCAGGCAAAGGAAAAGGCTGAGAGCCAAAGTGACAGGGTCTGCTTGTGTGTCCTGTTAGGAGGTTTCAGACAAGCTATGCCTTTCAGTCCTAGCTTCTTTACTTTGGGAGTTATTGCTGGACGTTTAGCATGTTTTGAACTGCAGTCTGCTAGGGCCGAGAAAAGCACCGTAGGAGCTTCCAGGCATGTTCCCTCTTTCCAGGCAAAGGAAAAGGCTGAGAGCCAAAGTGACAGGGTCTGCTTGTGTGTCCTGTTAGGAGGTTTCAGACAAGCTATGCCTTTCAGTCCTAGCTTCTTTACTTTGGGAGTTATTGCTGGACGTTTAGCATGTTTTGAACTGCAGTCTGCTAGGGCCGAGAAAAGCACCGTAGGAGCTTCCAGGCATGTTCCCTCTTTCCAGGCAAAGGAAAAGGCTGAGAGCCAAAGTGACAGGGTCTGTTTGTGTGTCCTGTTAAGAGGTTTCAGACAAGCTATGCCTTTCAGGCCTAGCTTCTTTACTTTGGGAGTTATTGCTGGACGTTTAGCATGTTTTGAACTGCAGTCTGCTAGGGCCGAGAAAAGCACCGTAGGAGGTTCCAGGCATGTTCCCTCTTTCCAGGCAAAGGAAAAGGCTGAGAGCCAAAGTGACAGGGTCTGCTTGTGTGTCCTGTTAGGAGGTTTCAGACAAGCTATGCCTTTCAGTCCTAGCTTCTTTACTTTGGGAGTTATTGCTGGACGTTTAGCATGTTTTGAACTGCAGTCTGCTAGGGCCGAGAAAAGCACCGTAGGAGCTTCCAGGCATGTTCCCTCTTTCCAGGCAAAGGAAAAGGCTGAGAGCCAAAGTGACAGGGTCTGCTTGTGTGTCCTGTTAGGAGGTTTCAGACAAGCTATGCCTTTCAGTCCTAGCTTCTTTACTTTGGGAGTTATTGCTGGACGTTTAGCATGTTTTGAACTGCAGTCTGCTAGGGCCGAGAAAAGCACCGTAGGAGCTTCCAGGCATGTTCCCTCTTTCCAGGCAAAGGAAAAGGCTGAGAGCCAAAGTGACAGGGTCTGTTTGTGTGTCCTGTTAAGAGGTTTCAGACAAGCTATGCCTTTCAGGCCTAGCTTCTTTACTTTGGGAGTTATTGCTGGACGTTTAGCATGTTTTGAACTGCAGTCTGCTAGGGCCGAGAAAAGCACCGTAGGAGGTTCCAGGCATGTTCCCTCTTTCCAGGCAAAGGAAAAGGCTGAGAGCCAAAGTGACAGGGTCTGCTTGTGTGTCCTGTTAGGAGGTTTCAGACAAGCTATGCCTTTCAGTCCTAGCTTCTTTACTTTGGGAGTTATTGCTGGACGTTTAGCATGTTTTGAACTGCAGTCTGCTAGGGCCGAGAAAAGCACCGTAGGAGGTTCCAGGCATGTTCCCTCTTTCCAGGCAAAGGAAAAGGCTGAGAGCCAAAGTGACAGGGTCTGCTTGTGTGTCCTGTTAGGAGGTTTCAGACAAGCTATGCCTTTCAGTCCTAGCTTCTTTACTTTGGGAGTTATTGCTGGACGTTTAGCATGTTTTGAACTGCAGTCTGCTAGGGCCGAGAAAAGCACCGTAGGAGCTTCCAGGCATGTTCCCTCTTTCCAGGCAAAGGAAAAGGCTGAGAGCCAAAGTGACAGGGTCTGCTTGTGTGTCCTGTTAGGAGGTTTCAGACAAGCTATGCCTTTCAGTCCTAGCTTCTTTACTTTGGGAGTTATTGCTGGACGTTTAGCATGTTTTGAACTGCAGTCTGCTAGGGCCGAGAAAAGCACCGTAGGAGGTTCCAGGCATGTTCCCTCTTTCCAGGCAAAGGAAAAGGCTGAGAGCCAAAGTGACAGGGTCTGCTTGTGTGTCCTGTTAGGAGGTTTCAGACAAGCTATGCCTTTCATGCCTAGCTTCTTTACTTTGGGAGTTATTGCTGGACGTTTAGCATGTTTTGAACTGCAGTCTGCTAGGGCCGAGAAAAGCACCGTAGGAGGTTCCAGGCATGTTCCCTCTTTCCAGGCAAAGGAAAAGGCTGAGAGCCAAAGTGACAGGGTCTGCTTGTGTGTCCTGTTAGGAGGTTTCAGACAAGCTATGCCTTTCAGTCCTAGCTTCTTTACTTTGGGAGTTATTGCTGGACGTTTAGCATGTTTTGAACTGCAGTCTGCTAGGGCCGAGAAAAGCACCGTAGGAGCTTCCAGGCACGTTCCCTCTTTCCAGGCAAAGGAAAAGGCTGAGAGCCAAAGTGACAGGGTCTGTTTGTGTGTCCTGTTAAGAGGTTTCAGACAAGCTATGCCTTTCAGGCCTAGCTTCTTTACTTTGGGAGTTATTGCTGGACGTTTAGCATGTTTTGAACTGCAGTCTGCTAGGGCCGAGAAAAGCACCGTAGGAGGTTCCAGGCATGTTCCCTCTTTCCAGGCAAAGGAAAAGGCTGAGAGCCAAAGTGACAGGGTCTGCTTGTGTGTCCTGTTAGGAGGTTTCAGACAAGCTATGCCTTTCATGCCTAGCTTCTTTACTTTGGGAGTTATTGCTGGACGTTTAGCATGTTTTGAACTGCAGTCTGCTAGGGCCGAGAAAAGCACCGTAGGAGCTTCCAGGCATGTTCCCTCTTTCCAGGCAAAGGAAAAGGCTGAGAGCCAAAGTGACAGGGTCTGCTTGTGTGTCCTGTTAGGAGGTTTCAGACAAGCTATGCCTTTCAGTCCTAGCTTCTTTACTTTGGGAGTTATTGCTGGACGTTTAGCATGTTTTGAACTGCAGTCTGCTAGGGCCGAGAAAAGCACCGTAGGAGCTTCCAGGCATGTTCCCTCTTTCCAGGCAAAGGAAAAGGCTGAGAGCCAAAGTGACAGGGTCTGCTTGTGTGTCCTGTTAGGAGGTTTCAGACAAGCTATGCCTTTCAGTCCTAGCTTCTTTACTTTGGGAGTTATTGCTGGACGTTTAGCATGTTTTGAACTGCAGTCTGCTAGGGCCGAGAAAAGCACCGTAGGAGCTTCCAGGCATGTTCCCTCTTTCCAGGCAAAGGAAAAGGCTGAGAGCCAAAGTGACAGGGTCTGCTTGTGTGTCCTGTTAGGAGGTTTCAGACAAGCTATGCCTTTCATGCCTAGCTTCTTTACTTTGGGAGTTATTGCTGGACGTTTAGCATGTTTTGAACTGCAGTCTGCTAGGGTCGAGAAAAGCACCGTAGGAGGTTCCAGGCATGTTCCCTCTTTCCAGGCAAAGGAAAAGGCTGAGAGCCAAAGTGACAGGGTCTGCTTGTGTGTCCTGTTAGGAGGTTTCAGACAAGCTATGCCTTTCAGTCCTAGCTTCTTTACTTTGGGAGTTATTGCTGGACGTTTAGCATGTTTTGAACTGCAGTCTGCTAGGGCCGAGAAAAGCACCGTAGGAGCTTCCAGGCATGTTCCCTCTTTCCAGGCAAAGGAAAAGGCTGAGAGCCAAAGTGACAGGGTCTGTTTGTGTGTCCTGTTAAGAGGTTTCAGACAAGCTATGCCTTTCAGGCCTAGCTTCTTTACTTTGGGAGTTATTGCTGGACGTTTAGCATGTTTTGAACTGCAGTCTGCTAGGGCCGAGAAAAGCACCGTAGGAGCTTCCAGGCATGTTCCCTCATTCCAGGCAAAGGAAAAGGCTGAGAGCCAAAGTGACAGGGTCTGCTTGTGTGTCCTGTTAGGAGGTTTCAGACAAGCTATGCCTTTCATGCCTAGCTTCTTTACTTTGGGAGTTATTGCTGGACGTTTAGCATGTTTTGAACTGCAGTCTGCTAGGGCCGAGAAAAGCACCGTAGGAGCTTCCAGGCATGTTCCCTCTTTCCAGGCAAAGGAAAAGGCTGAGAGCCAAAGTGACAGGGTCTGCTTGTGTGTCCTGTTAGGAGGTTTCAGACAAGCTATGCCTTTCAGTCCTAGCTTCTTTACTTTGGGAGTTATTGCTGGACGTTTAGCATGTTTTGAACTGCAGTCTGCTAGGGCCGAGAAAAGCACCGTAGGAGCTTCCAGGCATGTTCCCTCTTTCCAGGCAAAGGAAAAGGCTGAGAGCCAAAGTGACAGGGTCTGTTTGTGTGTCCTGTTAGGAGGTTTCAGACAAGCTATGCCTTTCAGTCCTAGCTTCTTTACTTTGGGAGTTATTGCTGGACGTTTAGCATGTTTTGAACTGCAGTCTGCTAGGGCCGAGAAAAGCACCGTAGGAGGTTCCAGGCATGTTCCCTCTTTCCAGGCAAAGGAAAAGGCTGAGAGCCAAAGTGACAGGGTCTGCTTGTGTGTCCTGTTAGGAGGTTTCAGACAAGCTATGCCTTTCAGTCCTAGCTTCTTTACTTTGGGAGTTATTGCTGGACGTTTAGCATGTTTTGAACTGCAGTCTGCTAGGGCCGAGAAAAGCACCGTAGAATGTTCCAGGCATGTTCCCTCTTTCCAGGCAAAGGAAAAGGCTGAGAGCCAAAGTGACAGGGTCTGCTTGTGTGTCCTGTTAGGAGGTTTCAGACAAGCTATGCCTTTCAGTCCTAGCTTCTTTACTTTGGGAGTTATTGCTGGACGTTTAGCATGTTTTGAACTGCAGTCTGCTAGGGCCGAGAAAAGCACCGTAGGAGCTTCCAGGCATGTTCCCTCTTTCCAGGCAAAGGAAAAGGCTGAGAGCCAAAGTGACAGGGTCTGCTTGTGTGTCCTGTTAGGAGGTTTCAGACAAGCTATGCCTTTCAGTCCTAGCTTCTTTACTTTGGGAGTTATTGCTGGACGTTTAGCATGTTTTGAACTGCAGTCTGCTAGGGCCGAGAAAAGCACCGTAGGAGGTTCCAGGCATGTTCCCTCTTTCCAGGCAAAGGAAAAGGCTGAGAGCCAAAGTGACAGGGTCTGCTTGTGTGTCCTGTTAGGAGGTTTCAGACAAGCTATGCCTTTCAGTCCTAGCTTCTTTACTTTGGGAGTTATTGCTGGACGTTTAGCATGTTTTGAACTGCAGTCTGCTAGGGCCGAGAAAAGCACCGTAGAATGTTCCAGGCATGTTCCCTCTTTCCAGGCAAAGGAAAAGGCTGAGAGCCAAAGTGACAGGGTCTGCTTGTGTGTCCTGTTAGGAGGTTTCAGACAAGCTATGCCTTTCATGCCTAGCTTCTTTACTTTGGGAGTTATTGCTGGACGTTTAGCATGTTTTGAACTGCAGTCTGCTAGGGCCGAGAAAAGCACCGTAGGAGGTTCCAGGCATGTTCCCTCTTTCCAGGCAAAGGAAAAGGCTGAGAGCCAAAGTGACAGGGTCTGCTTGTGTGTCCTGTTAGGAGGTTTCAGACAAGCTATGCCTTTCAGTCCTAGCTTCTTTACTTTGGGAGTTATTGCTGGACGTTTAGCATGTTTTGAACTGCAGTCTGCTAGGGCCGAGAAAAGCACCGTAGGAGGTTCCAGGCATGTTCCCTCTTTCCAGGCAAAGGAAAAGGCTGAGAGCCAAAGTGACAGGGTCTGCTTGTGTGTCCTGTTAGGAGGTTTCAGACAAGCTATGCCTTTCAGTCCTAGCTTCTTTACTTTGGGAGTTATTGCTGGACGTTTAGCATGTTTTGAACTGCAGTCTGCTAGGGCCGAGAAAAGCACCGTAGGAGGTTCCAGGCATGTTCCCTCTTTCCAGGCAAAGGAAAAGGCTGAGAGCCAAAGTGACAGGGTCTGCTTGTGTGTCCTGTTAGGAGGTTTCAGACAAGCTATGCCTTTCAGTCCTAGCTTCTTTACTTTGGGAGTTATTGCTGGACGTTTAGCATGTTTTGAACTGCAGTCTGCTAGGGCCGAGAAAAGCACCGTAGGAGGTTCCAGGCATGTTCCCTCTTTCCAGGCAAAGGAAAAGGCTGAGAGCCAAAGTGACAGGGTCTGCTTGTGTGTCCTGTTAGGAGGTTTCAGACAAGCTATGCCTTTCAGTCCTAGCTTCTTTACTTTGGGAGTTATTGCTGGACGTTTAGCATGTTTTGAACTGCAGTCTGCTAGGGCCGAGAAAAGCACCGTAGGAGGTTCCAGGCATGTTCCCTCTTTCCAGGCAAAGGAAAAGGCTGAGAGCCAAAGTGACAGGGTCTGCTTGTGTGTCCTGTTAGGAGGTTTCAGACAAGCTATGCCTTTCAGTCCTAGCTTCTTTACTTTGGGAGTTATTGCTGGACGTTTAGCATGTTTTGAACTGCAGTCTGCTAGGGCCGAGAAAAGCACCGTAGGAGGTTCCAGGCATGTTCCCTCTTTCCAGGCAAAGGAAAAGGCTGAGAGCCAAAGTGACAGGGTCTGCTTGTGTGTCCTGTTAGGAGGTTTCAGACAAGCTATGCCTTTCATGCCTAGCTTCTTTACTTTGGGAGTTATTGCTGGACGTTTAGCATGTTTTGAACTGCAGTCTGCTAGGGCCGAGAAAAGCACCGCAGGAGCTTCCAGGCATGTTCCCTCTTTCCAGGCAAAGGAAAAGGCTGAGAGCCAAAGTGACAGGGTCTGCTTGTGTGTCCTGTTAGGAGGTTTCAGACAAGCTATGCCTTTCAGTCCTAGCTTCTTTACTTTGGGAGTTATTGCTGGACGTTTAGCATGTTTTGAACTGCAGTCTGCTAGGGCCGAGAAAAGCACCGTAGGAGGTTCCAGGCATGTTCCCTCTTTCCAGGCAAAGGAAAAGGCTGAGAGCCAAAGTGACAGGGTCTGCTTGTGTGTCCTGTTAGGAGGTTTCAGACAAGCTATGCCTTTCAGTCCTAGCTTCTTTACTTTGGGAGTTATTGCTGGACGTTTAGCATGTTTTGAACTGCAGTCTGCTAGGGCCGAGAAAAGCACCGTAGAATGTTCCAGGCATGTTCCCTCTTTCCAGGCAAAGGAAAAGGCTGAGAGCCAAAGTGACAGGGTCTGCTTGTGTGTCCTGTTAGGAGGTTTCAGACAAGCTATGCCTTTCATGCCTAGCTTCTTTACTTTGGGAGTTATTGCTGGACGTTTAGCATGTTTTGAACTGCAGTCTGCTAGGGCCGAGAAAAGCACCGTAGGAGGTTCCAGGCATGTTCCCTCTTTCCAGGCAAAGGAAAAGGCTGAGAGCCAAAGTGACAGGGTCTGCTTGTGTGTCCTGTTAGGAGGTTTCAGACAAGCTATGCCTTTCAGTCCTAGCTTCTTTACTTTGGGAGTTATTGCTGGACGTTTAGCATGTTTTGAACTGCAGTCTGCTAGGGCCGAGAAAAGCACCGTAGGAGGTTCCAGGCATGTTCCCTCTTTCCAGGCAAAGGAAAAGGCTGAGAGCCAAAGTGACAGGGTCTGCTTGTGTGTCCTGTTAGGAGGTTTCAGACAAGCTATGCCTTTCAGTCCTAGCTTCTTTACTTTGGGAGTTATTGCTGGACGTTTAGCATGTTTTGAACTGCAGTCTGCTAGGGCCGAGAAAAGCACCGTAGGAGGTTCCAGGCATGTTCCCTCTTTCCAGGCAAAGGAAAAGGCTGAGAGCCAAAGTGACAGGGTCTGCTTGTGTGTCCTGTTAGGAGGTTTCAGACAAGCTATGCCTTTCAGTCCTAGCTTCTTTACTTTGGGAGTTATTGCTGGACGTTTAGCATGTTTTGAACTGCAGTCTGCTAGGGCCGAGAAAAGCACCGTAGGAGGTTCCAGGCATGTTCCCTCTTTCCAGGCAAAGGAAAAGGCTGAGAGCCAAAGTGACAGGGTCTGCTTGTGTGTCCTGTTAGGAGGTTTCAGACAAGCTATGCCTTTCATGCCTAGCTTCTTTACTTTGGGAGTTATTGCTGGACGTTTAGCATGTTTTGAACTGCAGTCTGCTAGGGCCGAGAAAAGCACCGCAGGAGCTTCCAGGCATGTTCCCTCTTTCCAGGCAAAGGAAAAGGCTGAGAGCCAAAGTGACAGGGTCTGTTTGTATGTCCTGTTAGGAGGTTTCAGACAAGCTATGCCTTTCAGTCCTAGCTTCTTTACTTTGGGAGTTATTGCTGGACGTTTAGCATGTTTTGAACTGCAGTCTGCTAGGGCCGAGAAAAGCACCGTAGGAGCTTCCAGGCATGTTCCCTCTTTCCAGGCAAAGGAAAAGGCTGAGAGCCAAAGTGACAGGGTCTGCTTGTGTGTCCTGTTAGGAGGTTTCAGACAAGCTATGCCTTTCAGTCCTAGCTTCTTTACTTTGGGAGTTATTGCTGGACGTTTAGCATGTTTTGAACTGCAGTC